>OX101741.1:12471582-12645888 GCA_944452665.1 Stenoptilia bipunctidactyla | reverse complement strand
GGGGAGTTTTCTGACAGCTCATAAAAATTAGTTCGAAAAACCTCTATAGATGGCACTTTTAAAAAGCCGAAGGCGTTAAGTCTGTATACTATAATGTAGGTAAGTGGTATCTACCATTTATGGTTATTTATACGTTCAATTTCTGATACACACGTCAATTAATTTATTTTACTTTTAAAAACGCAGTGTGGAATAAATTCTTCGCCTTCGCCTTTTGCAAAGCGCCATCTATCGAAGCCTTTTGTACCAATTTTGTACAGTTTTGTTTTTTTAATGAACTGTCAGAAAACCACGGCATTGACAATCAAAGCTTTTTATTCAATTTCAAGAGTTTGGCCATAGCACCAGTTTAAGGTTTGGTGGCGCCACTTATTACTGGCAATAACAACTTAATATGAGTGAATTGAATGAGTGATAGACAATCATTCGCCATTTGATCAAAAAACGCTGCCGGCTTGTGAAAGTCCTATGCATATATCGGTTGTAAACTGCACATATCTGCTGTGTTTATGTAATTTCCTGCAAACTATCAAGTGAAGTTAAGTTTATCATTTATGAAACTGAATTGTTGTGATGCTTGATAGACTTCATGATTCACATATTTTCACGAATAACTTTATAACTATCAAACATGCTAACAAGTGTTGGTTTTTGATTATTTTAGTTAGTGGTTCTTTAGTTCGTTACCATTGTACTGTAAAACTAACCCACTTTCTTTCACATATGAAAAACAATATTTATCAACAATAATAATAAAAAACCACTATAGTGTATAGTCCACCCAAAAAACCTCAAGCACATAAGCGCCGCCAAGAGGCAAAAAAGCTTGCATTCCAAACTCCCTATAATATTGATGTGTCCTATCTGTACTTGTACATAATACTTTCTGATCTGTGCAGAAAACTCCCCATTGGTAGACAATGTTAAAATCATGGAATTAATAGGTACTACGTGTACTTATTAATTCCATGGTTAAAATTCATTAAGAAACCATAGATGAGCGAATTGTTATCGAACGTAATCCAATTATGTTCCTTGGTCGTTAGCATACAAATGCGTAGACAAGCAGCACTTTTTTTGTTCGCCTTCGTTACGATCGCGATTGTCAAAAAAGTTATCGAAGCGAATACAAAGATGCTGTAGATATCTCATATCGAAACAAAAGGACCGATTTCATTCTAGGCTTGGGAAAAACTGTTATTTTTTTGTAACCGTGATTGTCGTTCCTGTTCCAAAAAAATAACGGTGACAAATCACCGTGACTCTGTCGGTCGATTATTATTAATCCACTGTGTTCATCAATGCGATCACGTAACGTAGGTCTATAATCACTACATGTTAAAAAAAACAATGTATCGAATCGTTATTACTAAAATAAATACATTTTTGCTAAGTACGGAGTAATATAAAATATTAACTAGTTTATAATTTTATATAGAAAAAGACAAACTTTTCTTTGGTATAAAATGAAAAATTAGGATGATTGTTGAAAATTTACAAACATTTTGTGCCGCTTGGTAGCTTTACTAAAGCGGGTCACTGATCCAATATTAAATTAAATAAATAAATAAATTTATTTATTTAATTAATTTAACATTATTATATAAATAATAGACTATACAAATAGTGATAAATATCATAAATTAATAATATTGTACCTATCCACAAACTATAAGTACAAAACTGAATACCATATTTTAAAATATGTTAAAATATCCCATAAATATATTTTATTGTAAAAATATACTGATTACAGGATGCCCAAATTGTAGCAGTTAATTAAAACACGTGGGGGCTTATACTTAAGTCACTTAGAAGTATTTTGAACTGTCATTATTAGCATGTATATAGCGCACATGAGCGCTGTCGGCACATTTCGGAACGTAGCCCTAACTAAACATAATGCTCTTTCTCCCTCGTACTCATGGTTCAGTCACGTCGATCGTCGTTGGTTACCCGACGCTTAGCTTAGTTCACCGGCGAGATTTGCGTGACAGAGATAGCTATTGGAACAAAGAAACAACATGAATAACGTTGTTACTTTCTAACGTTGATATTTCATGAACAGTCACGGTTACATGTTACGGTGTGCCAGATCACAGTGACTTTTTCACCGTGACGTTATTTATGTCACAAGTCTATTTCATTCGTCAGCTGTAATTTTACCTAGACGCGTTGTATCCTTATATTTTGTGTTTAATAACTTGAAATAGTAAAAAAATGCATTCTTTACGTTTATTATGGGCTGCACACAATGAGAACACATGGCAGAGGCGCCAAAGGCGATTAACATTACGAGGAGAATTGGAGACAATCGAAGATATGCAAGAATTGTTGTTCATACAACATTTCAGGCTAAACAAAGCCGCATTTAGAAAATTATGTAACGACTTAAGAGATCATGCTAGATTAAAAGGATCCGCTGAAATTTCCCTGGAAATAAAGGTAAATATTTTATATTAGGTATCTTACAATGTTTTAATGCAAGCAATTAGGTGCTTGTGAGTACAATTTTGTTGATTGTTGTACTTAATTATACTTACCACAATGTATACAATACTACCAAGCTAAGTAAGTAGTAAGTACTTAAGTATTATTGTAATTTTCAGGTCCTGTGTGCCCTTAGCTTTTTAGCTACAGGGTCTTATCAAAGAATTGTGGGTATAGGCCAACATTTGACACAGCGGACAACAAGTCGTTGTATTAGGGAAGTTGTCAACGCCCTTAACCATAATTGGATGGTCACCAGGTGGATAGTGTTTCCACAAACACCACAAGAAAGATCCCTTATCAAAGAGAAGTATGTAACAATATTAATATATACTTACTTATATAAAAAAATAATTGGAAGCTTTCCTGAAGCTGGAGGTTCCTACTTATGTATATACTTACCTACTATCTAGTTACTAGTTGGTATTTATTGTTTATTGTCAACTGATTTACAGATTTCAAAGAAAACATAATCTGCCTGGAGTGATAGGGTGCATTGACTGTACCCATATTGCAATTGTCAGACCAGATGAGGAAGAACATATTTTTTTTAATAGAAAAGGATATCATTCCTTAAATGTTCAAATGGTAAGTAGCTAGAAAAATTCTACTCATATGAAGAATATAAAAAGTGTAAATATATAATTATGTAACTTTGTTTCTCACTACTTATTATTAACTCTAATATCCAATTCTGTTGTCTGTGAAAACCAAATAATATTGCTATATGTATCTACTTAGTTTTATTTTATTTTCAGGTATGTGATTATGACCTAAGAATTATAAATGTAAACTCCAAGTTTGGTGGAGCAACACATGACTCTCACATATGGTCTGCAAGTCAAGTGGGGACATATATGCAAGAGCTTCATAATAATGGGGAACAGGTCTGGTTATTAGGTAAGAAATTGACCCTGGAACTGAAGTATGTAGGTACTCAATTATCCATTAATTAAGAATTGATTTTTTTAGGAGATTCTGGCTATCCACGACGACCCTGGCTAATGACGCCTATATTAAATGCTGAACCAGGATCCCAGGAAGAGGAGTACACTCGGCGTCATGTCCAAGCTAGGTCTCGTATTGAACGCTGTTTCGGATTACTTAAGGCACGCTGGAGGTGTCTGCTTCGACACAGAGTTCTTCACTATCACCCTTACATGGCTAGCAAAATCACCAATGCATGTTGTGTGCTACACAACATCGCAGTAGCTGCTAAAATACCACCTCCGAGTGATATGCCAGCCAGTGGTCTTGAAGGTAATGAAGACTGTGTGCAACAAAGCACCACCCGCAAACGACGACGGAAATGAGTTAATCCGAGGCAGGGCTATGCGCAATGTTTTGGTTACAAGAATGTAGATACTCGTATATAAATGAATTAAAAAAAAAAAAACTTTTTCAGACAGAATAAAGAATTTGAATAAAACTTCTTTTTATTAGTACTTATATTTTAATTAACAGTCAACTTTATAAATTATTTAGACGTGGGTAAATTATCCAATAAAACTGGATAATTTACCCACGTCTAAATAATGCTGCGCATAATTGAGATTCAAACTCGAACTCAAAAATTCTTTATTTCATAAGTACCTATTTAAATACATTTGAAATAAGTCAAACAATTTACAAATTGAACTGAATCTACCACCACTTCGGAAAGTCGATCTGTTGAGAAGAAGTGGCAAGAAACTCAACAGCAATCATCTTTTAAAAATAAGAGAAAAAAAATACATAATAACAATTTACAGGGAATACAAACTTCTTGCATCCGGATATCTTAAAGTAAAACTTTTCACATAACACTTATCCTTAAATCTATCAAAGGGTAAATCTTTTAAAAAAAATTATTTAATATATTACAATATGAGGCACCAGGGAAGCAATTATTGATTATTGGCTGTCTCACATGTTTATTTAGTTGCAAACCCATTTGTTTACCAAGTTCATTGCTGTACATGATAACTTGTGGTTGACATAAATAAGATGGGTTTGGTTGTATAGGTATTACATAATTTCCATGACACAAGGCATCTGAGACTGGGACTGGCATGGCTCAGGCTGAGGAGAATTTAATATACTTTCAGAACAATTAATCAAGCACTCAAATTGATTGAGATTATATCTAGATAGTTCAACAACAGTTTTAGAATTTTTTAAAACTGTTCTTAGTTGCTGTTTTCAAAAACAGTAGCAGACAAAAAGAAAAGTGTTTTATGACTTTTATGCCTATTTTAGCACTTATTAACTTTTTAAAACGATTTCACAGGGTTATTGTCACTTGAATTATGTACAGTTTCACTAATTTATATGTTTAAGACGCTTAAAATTTATTTACAGAACCTAAGTAAGATTGAGTAATTATTCAACATTCAGCGATTCTGTGTTGTCCCTGCTGCGATAGTAGTCGAGCCAGGCTTGTGCGATATTTACGATAGCCCTTAAAACTTCATTTCGCTCGTGATCTATTTCTAAGGCTCTCAAGTCGCGCTCATGTTGTAATCTCATGCGAGTTTCCTCCATCGCCAGGCGTCGTGATTCGACGGCCACAAACTCGGTCGCCGCTCTGTCAAAGGGGGTCGGTGCCTGCCTCCGGCGGCGGGCGCGCAGACGCGAACGGCTGGGCGCCCGCGAAGTCTGGCGGACGGGGGAGTAGTATGCGCACGGGGGGCAGCTGTTCGCTGTCGTCTTGTTGACCCCACCACCAACAGCATTCAACATACTTACTAGTTCCATCCATAATCGGTCCGACCTAATTCGACCTTGTGCTCCTGCAAGAGGCCTAGACAGGTCACCATGACTGTAACATAAACCAACTTATATTCATTAAAAGTGTCCCATTGTTACGGTCGCGTCATTGTTTACATTAGATATTAAACTTGCTGGTAGCAAAGTAACCTGCATTTACTTACGTTTCCATATACTCAAGCAGAGTTGATAATTGCTCAGGACTTGCCCGTACTCTTGAATCCATTTTTGATCACTAAAAATTAACATGGAACTTCATTTTAATTTGAACTTGCGCCATTCACAAATGTCAATCTATTTTGAATGCCATTAAATTTTGGAGGCCACTTTATATACCTAATAATACTCCATTTACTTACCACTATCAAATTAAATATGGTTTATTGTGTATGGTTTATAAGTAAATTATAACGCAGCACCACTCGTTAAATCAGTACATACAATGTTCAGACTTCAGTTGACACTTCATGACACTGACAGTTACAGCTAAATTGGCTATGGTATCGAATACCATAGCCAATATTCGTTTTCTTAGCGAATAACAATTTCGCCACAACGATCGCGAAAGTGGTAGTACATTGGCTAGGAAATTGTTATCGTTATCTCAGAGACGATAGCGAATTTCGGTATCTTTTCGCTACGAAGCGATGTTACTTTGTCTAAGCCCCCAGATATCTCTCAAGAAGAAACTTGCAGTCTTATCTTTCAGCTTGGCTTCAAATTTGATCGATCCCTTTCCTATGGCTTTGATCATTTTACCATCAGCTGTTGTTACCGTGTGACTTCCATAAAAATGTTCAAAATCTTGAAAAAGGTCTCCTCTCATAGTAACATAGTGGGTAGCACCATTATCTACGTACCATTTATCCTGATTTACATTTCTATCCATGGCGTTCACAGTGTGTAACATCATAGAACTGTTTTCTTCTCTAGATTTCTGAGAAACAAATTTCTTTATGCAATCCTTCTTCAAGTGAGTCCTGTTCCTTGCAAATGAAACATTTCACCTTCTTATCAGCATTTCCTTTACTGGTGGATGCTTGTTTCTTTTTTCCAATCTTATTTTCAGTCTTTACTGCGAGAGTTTCACAATGTGATAGTCCATCAACACAGTTCAGTGCTTTCTCGTGTGCACACAACTGACTAGTGAGGTTTTCCACAGTCTTGTCTTTCTTTGACATTAGCATCCAACTCGATTTAAGTAAATGAAAAATATGTTTCTGGCAGTGTATCCAACATCTTGAAGATCAATAAAAACTCTGGTAATTCTTTATCACCTTCCTCAGTCTTCATTAACTCCTGTCTCAAATTGTGCCACAGATTTTTCAATTTAGATATGTGAGTAGTCATATCATCCGATGAACTCATACTGAACCGGAAGAATTGTAAGCAGACTTCGTACAGGCGGTCTTCATTACCACCTTCATACAGCCTATGTAATTCATCCCAAACCTCTTTAGATGTTGTAAATCTCATCACTGTCTCAAGTGTGATCGATAATAATATATCGGATATTATTTGTAATTACAAGTAAAGCAGTGCTATCCTTACGCAAGTATTCCTTCAGCGAAGTACTATACTCAGCCAAACTATACTCAACCTATACTATACTGCTGCAGCCGGTCCATCTCCAGCTTCACAAGACGGCTTTTCGGGCTTTAATATATTTCCTTTAACTATATCCAGCAATTCAGTTCCTCGGAGAATTGTCAACATACGGAATTTCCAATAACCCCAGTTGTTTTCTTCGAGTTTCGAAATCTGAATTTTGGACAACTCCATTTCTCAAGCGAATACTGGGACCCTTAACCTCTTAAGGAGTTGCGCGGTGTGGAATAAGGAGTAAACACAGGAAATATTTCAAGATAACAAAGACTTTATTTTTACAAATAAATATATCCAAAAACATTAGGTATGGTATGACAGTAAAAAACGAACAACACAACAAGTAGTCTTAGCAACCACCATAGACACTTTTTGTTTCCCGTTGCCACATACATCGTGAGGTATCACAGGCACGGTAAGGTCTCTTACTTGTAAAGTCAAGTTTGCATGACAGAACATGTGAGGCGCGACGAGGACCGGACATTGAATTACCTACAACAATTAGTGATTGTATGCTTTTTGAGTACCACCACCAACAGACAAAATGAATAAACCCATGAATATTAGTAACATACAGATGAAATAGAACATTTAACTACTTATTTACAGGGATATTTTACACTGTGGGATATACTCGTATTTACATAGGATCTTAAGGATTCTCACAAACTTATTTCCTTCCGCGTGTAGTTGTCGAAATTTGATTAAGTACCTTTATGTCATTTTTAAAAGGCAAAAGTTACAGTTCAAAAATTGAAATCACAAAAAAATCAATATCAGTGCCTGTATACGCTTACACCAAGCTCTAAACATTCGCTAAACCATACACGGCCAAGGACTAGAGACAGCCAGAATTTAAGGTTGATACAGCTTAATACCTCCTTAATACGTGTTTGTTAATACAAAATTTCAATAAATCAAATTAAAAACTAGGCGTAACTTTAATTTGAATTTTATAATAAGAGGGATAGTGTATTTTAAAACAATCGTTTACTACTAGTGGGCAGACGATAGATGGCGCTATAAAAAAGTTTTATGTTAGAGGATATTTTTACAGACCGTTCACTATAAGATGTCCCCTGCCTGCTGATGTTGGCAGCATTGTGGCAGCAGTGTTACCAATAATATGTGTCCATTTTAACCCCGTAATCTAACTTTGTTTATACCTAGCACGAATAAATATATGTTTAATTTTCTGATTTGTAAATAATAAACAACTACAAGACTAGGAAGGTTTTGAATGACGACACAATTTATATTATACGAGGGCGAATCAAAAAATACTTAGAATGAATACAAAAAAAAAAAAATTGAAACAAGAATATTTTATTTTTCTACGTAATCTCCTTCTAATCTAATACCCTTAGAATACCGCATCTCCAACTTTCTTATTCCTTCCGCAAAAAAATCATTTTCTCGACTATTAAAAAACTCCTCTGCGGCAGTCATAACCGCGTCATCATCGTCAAATTTAGTTCCACGAATATGCTCCTTTAATTCTGGAAATAAGTGAAAATCACTCGGGGCTAAGTCAGGAGAATATGGTGCGTGATCAAGGACTTCGAAGCCAGCACTGCGGATTGCGGTGAGCGCAACTTCCGAACGATGAGGTGGAGCGTTATCCTGGAGAAACAACACGCCCAATGACAATTTCCCACGACGTTTTTCTTTAATCGTTTCACGTAATTTCGGGATTAAGTTTGCATAATAGGATCCAGTTATCGTTTGCCCTTTTGAACGGACAATAGTTTTCTCTCTTGATTAAGTATGTAACATAGAGAAATATTATGCTTAGGAATAGAGAGCCCTCTTGCAGATTTTTTGGGATCCCATTGTCTACTAACGCTAACTATAAATCGGCCCCAAACTAATGTATCTATATGTAGATCTCCGTATAGATGCGTACATATATGTAGGCAATGGGCCGTATTCAACATTGTCGAATTCGAAGACTTCCAACTCAAAATTTTCTTAGAAATATTGATTTTAAAGTCTTCGACTTTATGGAATATAAAAATCACTATGAAACTCAGGAATAAAAACAAAACAGCAACAGAAACTACAGACACGCGCGTACGCAGATAGCAGTCGCCATATTGTGTTGTGGTGGTGTTTTGAAATTAAACAAACACACCTGACGTTGACAAGGCTTCATTCATAGCTTGAAATTCATTCAAATTTTGTTTTGAAAATAAAAATATACGAATTTACACCAGCACACTAAAATATACAAAAACCACATATGAAAAAACCAGTTTGCATTTATTTACAAAACAAAGTAATTTATTTTTTCATAATATAATGAATGTGAGAAGTAGCGTCATCTAGCGTCAAGTAATATTACTATAAAAGTTCAGGGCCTACCGTTAGATAGAGTCACTGTCTTCGAAGAAACTGAGCTAATAATCTTTTGTCCCCCCCTGGTATGTAAGTAATTATATTCTTTGATTGTGTTTATGATGCTGCTGTGATAACTGTGATTGTGGTATTTCTTCTAATCGATTAAAGATATTGGTATAAAGTTATTCTTATAACTTGTAATTATTAAGTAGATCCCTAAACAAAAGGTAATAGTTGATTATGGTGAAGTCATAAAATCTTGTCTTCCCATATTTTAATCTCCCACATGTCAATAAACCAAAAACTACTAAAATTATAATTTTGTTTCAGACCATAATGGGAGAAAGATACAATATTCACAGTCAATTAGAGCATCTACAAAGCAAATATATCGGAACAGGACATGCTGATACCACCAAATTCGAGTGGTTGTCAAATCAACATAGAGATTCCTGCTGTAGTTACATGGGACATCCAGACTTGATCAGTTACTTTGCTATTGTAGAAAATGAAAGCAAAGCTCGTGTTAAATTTAACTTAATGGAGAAAATGCTTCAACCATGTGGACCTCCTCCAGAGAAACCAGAAGATTAACTGATTAACTTGGAATAATAAACTTCTTTTATATACCATATTTGTTTCAGTAAACATTCTTTTACAGATTTTATTGATTCTGTATTGTCATTATTCTTTGTTGGACTAACTGAACTATATTTATATTTTATTATTATTATGGTCTGTTTCACAATGTACGGATAAGTTCCAAATAAGCTATTTATTACTTATGGGTAGGATAAACACTATTGTTGCGTTTCAAGACTGTCAGATAGCGCTATTTGTCACTATTTGAATAAGAAACGCGACGTTTCTTATTCGGAACTTTTATCTTCCAAATAATTTATGACACATAGCTATTTGGTACTTTATCCATACATTGTGAAACAGACCCTTAGTATAACAGTTAAATTATTAAAAGCTGTGAATTGAAATATAAGGGTGATGCAAGAGGTTCAATAAAAGAATCAAATATATCAGCCAGCATTTAATAAAGACTTCCATTCTTCCATTTTTGCATTGAGAGCAGTTTCTCGATCTTTAGTTTCTTCTTCTAGCTTTTTTCTCTGGTCAAAGCACTGAACCACATTCAACACTAACACTTGCTGTATGTTGGGAACAATCTTTTCACATTCTTTTTCTAAAATATCCATTGCACTAACTACACTATCTGCACTCATTGAACCTAATTGACGGAAATCTGAAACTTGTTTCAATTCCGAGAGCATAGACATTGTAATGACACCATGATCTGATCCTTCTTTATTAGGCCCAAGAAGTGCTACATGTTCCTCTGATTCTGTAGGATCTAAAAACATTTTATTTCCTATTACAGCTATTGAGCAAGCTGTAATAATGTCATACATTGGCACTGCTGCATTTGCCAAAGCAAGTCCAGCTGCATTAACTGCAGCAGCTAGGCAAGATCCATCATGCTCTAAAACGTAGATGAACACATCAATCTGAAATAAAAAAGACAATTTAAATCTTCTTATATAAAATATTAGCAATATGTTGTTTATCAAGTTTTTAAATCTAATTTATATTAAATAAGAACCTTGAACCTTAAAGCAGAACCTTGTAAGTTATTTTTTTTGCTATTCTGGTGCTTAGAAAACAACTAACAAGCATGTTAAGACATCTTAGCTCTGACCAATCAGATGAAAAGTTTATTTTGTGACTTTATTTTATTTTGCATTTGAAATAAAGAATTTTTGAACCCCTCAGGCCCAAGTGGTAGCTGGTTACCGTGACTTACAACACTGCACCATTCACTCAACCCAAGGCGGTGGCCGGTAACTGCTCTCCCATATTTGATTCATTTACATATTGATTTACAGAATCATACTGTATACAAGGTGTTCCTTTTCCCATAACTCTAGGGTATTAATTGGACCATGTAATAGAATCAAATAACATGTGAATAATTTTTTAATTTTAATTTTTTTGTTGTTTTTATTTTTGATCCACAATAATTCAGTTAAGTCAAAACATCTTATGTGAAACACCTTAATGCGAAGTATGGCAATGTGGCATTTTCTAACCCTTTTTATATCATACATAATGCACAGGGACAATTTGCTAAGTTATTCGTTGCAGAGAAGGCAGCAGATCATGCGTTACATTACCTGTCAAATTCAATCAATTATTTTTAACTCAATGTCAAGGCATAGAGTTCAGATTCAAGTAAAATATTTTTACAGATTTGTAACGCTTGATGTGCTGCCTCCTGTACATTGTATGCAACTTTTCTCAATGCTTAAAATGTTATTGTTGTTTATTGTATGGCTTTAGTCACATGTGTCTATTGAATCTATGTAAAAGAGATTTTACAAGGGTGATAATTTATGAACTCATTCTATTAAGATTGATGATATCTTTTAAGGAGGCACTTTTGAACCACATATTCTTTGGCAATAAGTATTATTATTTACTAAGGAATAAAACCTCAAAATTATGGGATATCACCTTGTATAATTCTGTAAATGAATCAAATGCATTCTGTAAATGACTACTGCTTGGGCCTGAGGGGTTAATAAATAAAATATTATTTTCAACTTACATAACAATAATAATTTATGCTATTCATAATTCATATGGACAATATTTATAAAATGAACAGATTATTTTGCTCTGTCAAATAGCCAATTCAATAAACAGTGCCTTGATATTACACCATATTTCAAATACACATAAATATAATTGAAAACAAAGTACCTGATAATTCGGGAATAAGTGCCTACAAACTGATGGCTCTAATGCCTGTCGCAGGGCCACAGACAATGCTTTTTCCTCTGCATCAGGAGCATGTGGCCTTCTTTTACGTGGACATGAGAATGGTGCAAACTTGAATTCACAAAATATTTGGCCCAGTTGGCTGTAAATAGAGCAGTTTATTTGTTATTCTTTTACATTTAAACAGTCTTCTTCTTCTCGAGTCACACAGAATTTTATATATTTTTCAACACACTTGCTCGTAAAGTGAGCGTTATTCTATTGAATTTAGAACTATAAACTGCGCTATAAGTCACGCATGCATAATATATTATACCCTAGTGCATAATATAATGAATCCTACAAAGTTGAATTGTACCTTTGTGCAAATTACAAGCGAGTAAACAGAGCATATTTTATTGGTCCGGGTTATACATTAAATATTTTCAGAAACAACAAAGAGATTTTATACCACTTCAAATCCATATACATTTTTAAATGTTTGCGCCTTATATTAGTAAAACAAATTTGTATATCAAACAAATTATTCACAATTTACAATAATTTGTTATAAAATATTAAAATATTTGCATTTACCACTCCAAATTAAACATTTTCACTTAAAATAGGCTGTATATGCTATACAGACATTGACACATTTGGCGGAAAAAAAAACCTACGCGCATGCGCGAGTTTCGGCGCCATTTTTCAATCACAATTCACAGCTTTGTTATCAAGTGTGTTTGTTATTTTATGACCATGTATGTCTGTCTTTTACTCACAAGTGTGTTGAAAAACGTCGTATGTAACTCGTGAGCGTTGCTAATTACAGCAACTTAGCTCACTTGTTACATAATATACTATTATAGTATTTTGGCCCAGTGCTTGGCTATAAGGTCATTCCCATTTGCCTCATTTTAGTCTCTCTAGGTGCAGGAAGTAGGAGAGATAGGACAAGACAAATAGTGTGTCATAGATTGCATTGACCCCAGTGTGACCACAGTCACACTTGTCATCCATGCGGAACCCCATTTAGTCCTAAGTTCCTTACACCTACCAACAACCTGACCAAAGTCTATTTAACAAGTTCCATATGGCCCAGGGTTGGTAATGGTATACATTATAATTTTTAGATAAGGCAGAACAACTAATATTTTAAAAGCTTTATTTTGCATTTGCATATAATGCATAAATATATTTTTATCTATAAGAACAACTTTTCTGAATAAAGTATGCTAAGTATCATTGGATGCTAAGATCATTTTAATTGATAGTTTCTGAAAACACAATGTGTTTTTAATTATTACAATGCAAGTGCAATACCTTATGCAAGTGTTATACCAAAAATTTTGGTATAACACTTGCATAAGTCTGAAGCTATAGAGAAATCATTAATTTTAAAACAAGAACATATACTTCAGGTTATGCTATAATAGGAAAATAGGTAGCTTATTAGTAACAAACCTGAATTCATTCTGATGAGGTATTTCCCTTGGATCGAAGACGGAACAAACGACTTTGGTTTTCTTCAGTTCAACATAAGCAGACCCTTTTGCTTGAGAGACCATATCAGTTCTGGCAACTGTAATTAAATGATATAAGCCAAACATATAGGTAGCATTTATGTATAATCGAATTCTACATTGGTTGAATAATTACACATACAAAACATACACATGCTTCGAGCTTCATCCAGAGCACGCCCATCTTTGCGTCGACCTTTTTCATTAAATAGGTCGTTGTAGAGCTGTTCCTGTGTCTTCACATATTCCTTCGTAAAGCGCTTGTAAGAAACACTATCTTCAGGGCCATTAAATCTTCTATAATCAAGTGGCATATTGTAAATAAAAAAATATCTAACAACAAAAATAAAACTGAAACTCCTATGCCGCACCCTCTGAAGAACAAACCTATGGAACTGCCCTAAGCATGTACTTTTGTTGTATACCTACGTAAACAAATCGGGTAACAAACATGGCGGATTAGGGATGGATGTGTCGATATTTTTTTAATGTCGATAATAAGTTGTTTCTTAAACCTGCCGGAGAAACCAATAAAAGTTTTCGCTGTTTTCTAACAACCTTAAATTGGTCGGGTTAACATAGTCGTTCACTTCCGAATGACTTTAATCGTATTATCTCATTAATTATCAAATGTAGTAGGCTGAAATTTTACTGATAACGACTGAACTAAACAACTAATTATTGACATAACATTCGGTTCATATATCCATATACAGGCTAACCGGTGACCAAATAACACAGCGCGCATCATGACCGTGATCGTAATCGATATCGATAACAAAAATCTCTCGACGGCACTTCCGTAAGTAAACAACACGGGATACTAAAATGGCGTCATTCGGCAGCAAAAGTACATTGAAAATATTGACGACGGTACTGACAAACAGAGTGTTTATCCGAAAACACAGATTTTCATACGCAAGAATATTCGTGCGAGAAAGAGACATAACTATTTTGTCGTCCTATATCAAATAGATTTTTTAATTCGATTCCATATGTTTGTTCTTCTGAGGCCGCACCACACATGCTTTCCTTGTTTTGTTTTGTTGTTGTCACTGTCACTGTCAAAAGTGTCATGTAGGTAGGATAGGTATTTTAATAATTCCTAGAAACATCGTCTAACTATGCACTCTATTATTCACTTGTACTGAATTATTTAAAATTATATACGCCATCACCCATGCTATCATGATCAACAAGTCTTAACACAGATCCGATCGATCATCGATGGCACACTCTGTATGTAAAATGCCTTTGTTTGTCGTTTATATTCTTCGGAATCTGTGCCAAAAAAGTGATCAATCATAGTTTATCAATCAAATTGTGTTCCATAGATATGTTTTTTCTTTTCAATGAAACAAGAGTAAAGCCGTCAGCCCCGCCATATTTAAATTGAAAATATTTGTTTGATCGATATGCTATTTGCAAGTGAACAATGTTTTAATAAAATATATTAATTTATAATGGATGATTTACTTAATTTGATAAATTTGCAACAAAATCCAAGAAGCCTTCGAAAACAAGTAAAAAAAGTTGTAGCAGATAAAAACAATTTGAAACCTACGCATTTGTTTATGCATGAAAAATCTTTAACCGAAATCGTAAGTTACAAATGATTATAAAGTTAAGATTCCAAAAATAATAATGTTTCTGGTAGGTACTTAAGTAGCTTGCGCAGTTGCATTAATTTTAATAAGTTTGCATGTTAGAGTCCTCGTATTGCATTTATACAGGGTGATTGGTAGTTAGTGGCGGAGCCCATAAGGAGTGATGGTACAGGCTAATTGCAGTCGAAGTTATTACGGGACTTACTGTCCTAAAGTTAATCCTTTCCAAGATATACCTACTTAAAGATTTTTACAAAAAATCCTTCTCAAAATTTTGAATAAATAAATCTTAAAGATTGATATTTCTTATGAATTTTGCTTTGGTTTGGGTACAAAGATATTCTAAATAAATAATATTGATAGTCAACTCTTCATAATTGTAGTTATCTTGCCCCTTACTCAGTCCGCTCTTACAGTTTCTGTGCTCTCTTAGCTCATTTGCTCACAGATTCGTTTATTCTAACGACTTGGCTTTTTCTCCAGGACTTTTGTGTTTGTTTCTTGACCCTGCGTTCTGTGATTATGATTGATTTGTAATCATACAAATTAATCATAAATATATATTTATGTATATTTATGATTAATTTGTATGATTAATATGTATGATATTTAATTATTTGTATGCAGTCTATTTTATGAAATCTGTACTACCGCCCACCCTAATTTCCTCTATTCATGTCCTGTCCTTACTGGGTTGCCTGGCAAAGATCGCTTTGAGCGATAAGACCGCCTTTGTGCAAATGTTTTAAAATGGGTTGTAAAATGTTATACACTAATGTTGTTGGTGTACGATAAAGAATTATTATTATTATATCTTGGAAAGGGTTAACTTAAGGACAGTAGGTCCTGAATAATTTCGACTGGAATTAGCCTATACTATCACTCCTTATCGGTTCCGCCACTAATTACCAATCACCCTATATAAATACCCTGTATAGTGGTTATTAATAATGTACTAACACCTCGTATACCTACTACTTTTGACAACTTTGACAATATTTGACATTATTGTCCTACAATTTTACGGAAAAAAACGAAGCTTAGCGTTTTGCAGACTTAAGGCTGTGTTTATTATAATGAAAAATTAGAATTTTATTAATACGCACCAAGACATTGTTTATGACAAAATGTTTTTCTATGTACGAAGCAAGCTTACAAGCACTTCAGTACACTTCAGTTTTGTATGGGATGCTCAATACATTGGTTACAGAGCAATTAACGAATCGTAGGGATTTGAAATGGAACCCTATAATTATGGGGTATGTTCTTCTATGAAATTGTTAATAGTTACTGCTCCTATTGTTCACTTAGTACATAACTGTACAGAATGTATAAAGAAAAAAGTTTTTTGACTAAACTGCCACAAATTGTGCCGCTACACCCAAGCATTGGGCTGATAACTTTTGACTAGTCAGGCAGGAGTTGAGTCCACAAATGCCACAATGCATGTGCAATTTACTCAATAATTGCGGCCGCGTCGCGTGTTTATTATTGTATAAATCCCCTATTTACACAAGTCAAGATTGCATATTCATACTTTTCTTCCAGGCTAAACCTAAAAATCCAACCCACATTATCTACGCCTATTTCCATAACAATCAAATATCAAAGATAGAAAATATAGATCTTCTTTACAATCTGACCCATTTGCTTTTACAATGGAATAACATCACGAAAATAGAAGGACTGGAGAAACTTTGTAAGCTAAAAAAGCTCTACCTCGGATATAACAAAATCAGCGTTATCGAGAATTTGGAGTCATTGAGGTATTTAGAGGAATTGCACGTTGAGAAACAGGATATAGACACCCCGGATGGATTGTGTTTTGACCCAAGAACGTTTATGAATCTCGGAGTAAGTTTTTTACACCAATATGTCTTGCTGTAGACACGGAAGTGGTTCAACCCTATGATATATTTATTGTATTTTAAGTTTTTTCTATTAATAGTGATAAAGATCGCGCCAAACATCTAGTGCCCTCTGAAGTTGTTGCGAGACGTTTCGCACAGGTTTTTTTAATAAGTAATACCACAGTGCAGATATCTACAGTAGGTAATGCAACTACATTATAAAACTTAAGATTACTTAGATGATTAAAAGGCAGGGGATTAAGCACAACAGGATATTTCTAAAAGTTTCTAATTACTTAATAATTTTATTTACGGCTTGGCTGTGCAGTTTACATATGACATACTGGTGACTGTCCCACTCACTTATTTTCTTGTCAAGACAACAGCAAGAACGTCATGCTCTCTCAGGTGGCATGGCTAGTGGTAGCGTCGGGTATCGGGTCACCCTCTTCCCTAAAATATGGTTGAGGAGGGTGATGGCTGGTGCTTGCGTTATACTCGTGAACGGGTGCTACTAGCGGTGCCAGGTCGTTTTGCTAATGATACTATGACTATTTTATTCCATTCTTGTTCAAATACTCTGGTTCCAGTTTGTTAAGTTCGTATTGTGCATCCATAGCTCATTGCTGCACCTGCTATGTAAGCAATTTGGTTGTGGCATGATATTGGCTCTCACAATTAGTGGTCTTGTGTTTGTTTTTTTTTCATGTCACGGTCAATTTGTTCTGTACCTATTTGTATTAATTTGATAATTCTGACTGAAAAAGAGTGCCAAGAGTTTTTTTCCGCCGGCTTTTTTTGTCTCTTGGTCTACTGTAATATCTTATTTAACAACTATCAACAACTAGTTAAAGCCGAAGTATGTGATGACTGACTTCATCAAGTGTTTTGTGAAATTCTCAAGATGAATAAAACTTTTTGATTATTTTTTTCAATTTTACATACAAACGGACGAAACGCGAGTTGTACCTAGGCGGCTCGATGCTCGTCATGCGCTTGGCATGCGCGAGGGTCTGCATGCCGAAACAATTGTTGATTGAGCTTTAAGTTAATATGCGGGTTGTTTACACTTTAAAATTTAATAATAGGTAAGTACATCTTTTCGTACGTCTCAGTCGAGGCGCAAGTATTTTTCCGTCGTTAATTTATAAGACCGATTATTGAATAGCAAACGTGAACATGGTTTATTCACACAAAACGTATTTTGGTAGAACACTTCATATTCAACTCACAAAGTATTTATTTGTTTATATATAAAAAGTATATTTGCAGTCACAAAACTAAATGGAAGTTAACACAAAATAGGCAAATGTAATTTAAATGCTGAAGGTGGGCAGCCCTATCACATGTTAACGGACCGCGGCGCTTTAGGTATTTATTTCATAGATGCGGCCGAGTTGAATTACTGTAGATATCTGTACCGTGGTAAAGTTTAAAACCCCTCGCAACAACTTCAGAGGGACTAGATGTTTGGCGCGATCTCTAATATATTCTCGCTAGCTCACTTACTTTCAAAAAATATATTCTCTGATTTGTGAAGGATTGTTCAAGACTCCTATTAAGAAAAGCTTAGGTACTCAGAACTGAACTCTATGTTCTGAAGAATAGATTCTATGGAGAATTAACAGCGAATTTATGCTTGATGTTAAATTTTATTGATCATGCAATGCTTGTAAAATCTTTCATAATATGATCCTTAGAATAGTCCTAACTGCATCTCGATAAGTTTGTAAAATACGACTTATTAAGGTAACTTTAATATAGGTAGATCCGTTTAAAGTCCACTTGGCTTGGCTATAGTACGTGATTACTGATTACTTTGCTAAATATGTACGAAGCCAACTTAATCTGAACTCTTTGAAAGGACTACGCATAATTTCGGTACCCTCCTCCAATAGCCATGTAATATAGGTACGCCGTTGGATAGCTCTTAGTAACCTGAATCAAAGTTACTATGGCGCCAAGTTCCGATCTTTAGTCCGTTCAGAGCTATAAGGTCCTAAATGTCGGACTATAATTTTGGTATCCAACTCCAATAGCCTTGTAAGATACGCCGTTGGATAGCTCTTAGTAACCTGAATAAAAGTTACTATGGCGCCAAGTTCCGATCGTTAGTCCGTTTAGAGCTATGAGGTCCTAAATGTCGGACTATAATTTTGATATCCACCTCCAATAGCCATGAAGGATATGCCGTTGGATAGGTTTTAGTAAGCTGAATCAAAGTTACTATAGCGCCAAGTTGCGATCGTTAGTCCGTTCAGAGTGAAAATAGCAGACGGGTCACCTATAGCACAGATAGTCAGTGACATCGCCGCTCTGAATATCTGTTGCACACCTGAATTATGGTTTTTATTTTGATTAATTTTATTAGGTTGGTTATCAGCTTGGACTCAGAATGAAGACAGGTGCCATACCAATTCTTGTTCTAGAAGATGAACCCTTTTCAACGATATATCACACATGTCTATTGAGGCGGGTACCAGCTCTCATACAAAGTTATGCGTCGTCCTTTGTCTAAAACCTAATATTCACTTACCTATGTAGGATTGATTACAATCTTGATGCGTAATTTTTTTATTTTTTAAATCTTGTGTTTTTATTGGTTTATAAATACAATTAAGTACTTGAGGATCTTATATCGTTGAGGATAATTGTCATAATGGGGCTCAGCTGTTACCATATCCGTAGTATATTTTAAGTATAGAATTAGGAAAATAGTAGGTATCTATATAATAAATAAATTAAATCCCCAGACAATCACACCAACTACATGGCCCCAAAGTAAGCATAGCTTGTGTCATGGGATACCTACCTACCATGTAGCGAACTAGGGGGGAAACTAGAATATAAATATATAAACACCCAGACACGGAACATTTTGTTTTTTTCTTGTTCCGTGCGGGAATCGTACCCGCAACCACTGGCGTCTGAGGCAGACAGGTTTACCCCATCGCTAATGTGGTCGTCGTAGGTAACTATTGTAAAAGAACTTATAAAATTAAAAAAAATATTTGATAACTACTTAATTTGCTTTTATTATGTAAACGCTTGATTGATTATGGATATTATTTAACTCTACCTTAACTTTGCAGGCTTCACTTAGAATTTTGAATGTATCCGAAAACAAAATATCTGAATTATCGTGGGCCAAGCCCCTGAGACGCTTAGAAGTGCTCATTGCAAAGAAAAATAATATATCGGATTTTCAGGTGAGATATGAACCTATGTAATAATGCAAAAATGTAATAAAATTGCAATTGTTTATAATTATAATTCTTAATATACAGGGTGTTTGGTAACAGGATGCAAAGCTGAAAGGAGGTGGTAGTCTAGACCATTTAGAACATTTTGAGCCATACATGTCTTAGACGAAGTGTGATAGTTTTTTTAAAATAAAAGATTTAAGGTTTTTCCAAGAAAACTCCGAAATTTGACAATAAATCTCTAACAGTACTTCTGTTACTGTAGGGAGATTTTTTTAATTTTCTGTTTTGGATTGTCTAATGTCTATTGTATACAATCACTGTAATTTGAAACATCGGCGACTCAAGAAAAAAAAACTGAAGACACGTATGGCTCAAAATGTTCTAAATGGTCTAGTCTACCACCTCGTTTCAGCTTTGCATCCTGTTACTAAACACCCTGTATAAAACTCTTCCGTTACTGACTGAGTGACTGACAGACAACGCACAGCTAAAACTACTGGCCGTAGAGAGCTGATATTTGGAACATGCAATCCTTAGAGATTGTGGGGCAGCACTAAGGAAAGAATTCCCGAAATTAATACGGGAATGGGAATTGTTGGACTTTTTAGTTTGTATGATACTTGGCATAAGGTTCTTCAAATAGTGACTGGTTGTGTTATGGAAAGAATTCCCGATATTCCCACGGGAACGGGAAATATATGATGTTTCAGTTTGTATGAAATAATCTTATTCTTTGAGTGTATGAATCTGATACTTGGTGTAAAGGTTCTTCAAAAAGTTTCTGTTTGTATTATTGAAGGAATTCCCGAAAGTCCCACAGGAAGGGGTTAGACTTTTTAGTTTGTAGGAAATTCTTATTCCTTGAGTGCACGGATAAATGATACTTGGCATAAAGGTTCTTCAATGAGTGACTGGTCGTGATAAATATAAACAATGTCGTTGGCAAAGGCTAGTAAGTAATAATATATATATTATAAAATGGTTTTGACTGGTTTTACAGGCAGCGGCGGATAATTTATGTACTTTAATAAGCCTTGTAGATGCAAACTTCATTGGGAATCCGATGGCTAAAAAACATCGCTATAAAGAAACTATAGTGGCTAGGTGTGCTCAACTGCGTAAGTACCGGTCTTTTTCTTTAAAATAATGACCCTTCAATCTAACCTGCTAATGAAACCGTAGATATCATATGGATAGAGAATACCTATCCCACTGATACGAATATGGGCAGCGCAGGACCAATCGGTGCGGAGAACCTTTTGCGAGACCTGCAGTTAGTGTCTCCTGGCGGGCAGATAGAGGATATACCTCAATTTCTTAATAAGAAATAGCTGAGCTTTCTAAGATTACCTACTTACTGAAAAAGATTCATTTGAATATTCCCAGCTGCACTTCGTATAATTAGTGCAAATCTAAGGGTAGCCATTTCAATAAAGTGCAAAGTGAGTTTTACACAATCGAGATTAAAATAGCCCGAAATTTAAACTTGAGAATGTGATTTAACAAAGAGAAGTATACCCGCAGATCAACCTTTCCAAATCTGCCAAAAAAATGTTGGTAATTGAGTGTGAACAGTATGCCCTCGAAATTAAATTGAAAATTGGTTGGAGACATTTGATAGGTTTGGAACGCTTGGTCAGCGCCCTTCTGTAGATTTCAAAAGTAAATCTAAACCCTTGATCTAAAGTTAAAAACCTACAAACATTACTATGAAACAATCTGAAATTGATTATTAGAACATCCAGGACCGACTGCTTAAGTCGCCGTGAGAAATCAACCGTCGTCGGTAGTCACCCAACCTTGTATCGACTTAGCCGAGAGTTGCCTAACCTGCAATATTGATAGATATACTTACACAATTAAAAATAATCTATCCTACTCTTAGCTATTACTACCTAAATATAACAACCTATATGGCAAACGAAGATTGGCATACATGGTTCCAGACCTCATCAATCAATTACCAATGATTCTTGTAGACAGTCTTAATAAAAAAAAACATTAAGTATAAAATTAAAAAATATTTCATAAATAAATTACAATAATATCGTTACCCTTTTTATTTTCTGTAGTAACTATAGTTAAAATCTGACTAGTAATACACAAATTTCTACCTTTATGTAATACCTATCCAACTAATAATCTATCAACTGCAATTCATCTAAACTGTGTCCTTGTTTACTTTGCTCGGGTGATCGGTAGATGCGCGCTCGCACTCATGGATGGTCAACCAACATGCTAGGGGTGCGAGTGAGACAGGGTATAGTATTGTAATACATGTTGATAAGGACAGACTATTGCATTGTAATGACGACTCACTGGTACGCGGTAAAATTCACATGAGTTTATGTTGTACCTTTATATATAAGTTTAAAATTGTATTTTATAAAAGTTTAAAATAAATAAAATAAATAAATACTCTAATTTATTAAGGATTGAGAGAAGACTACTTTTACACAGCCCATTTGTAAAATGAAGGGGTACCTAATTCAAAATTATATACCGTCTTACTTTTTTATCCAGGAGTCCTTGACACAGTCACTATTCACAACACCGCAAAGGTGTTTCTGGAAAAGTTTGACAAGCACATGAGGTTGTGTCAAATGAATGAAAAGCACAAATTGTCTATGGACCGCCAAGGCTTAGATAATTTCTTCGATCTCAATATGATGATGGATGGACCTAGAGCCAAAAGCGCTGCTGAAATATCTGTGGTGTCTAATCAGAAGCCAAAAGGTATATTTGATAGCTTTATGTTATATTTTAAAGATGTAAAATACTTTCCTATCCTCCCCTTTTTAAGTAGTACCTAAGTTATAAGTCGTAATGCAAATATTTTACATGTTTAGATGGTAAGTTACCTTACCATTCCTAAACTGGCTACACTCTACCACATGCTAAGTTGTCACGAGAAAAATGTCGGTAACCCCGGGACATTAATTGGCAAGCTCTGCTGCCACTAATCATACTGTCTATACTTCTGTTCTTTACGTATTCCCGTTAAGTTTTATGATGAGTTAGTTGCTTCTAAAACCCATGTATCTTCGACCGCATTGTCATTTTCCATTAGGTAAGTAATATTGGAGTCAAATTCGAATTTATTAACCGATATGAAACGTGTATCTCCAAAGTACTTAGTTCAAGACCTGTATTTATGAATAAAACTTTAAATGATAACGTTTTAAATGATAACACTTTAAAATGCGACGACCGGCTGGAGTAGTGGTAACATAATATTCCTTTCTATGCCAGAGGTCCTGGGTTCGAATCCCGGCGGCGGCGGATATTGGTGTGATGTACACAGATATTAGCCGTCAAGTCATGGATGTTTATATGTTTATTTAAGTTTATTCTAATCTATACATATAATAAAATGGTAGGAAAGTCAAAACTGTACATTGAATATTTTTTTAAAAGAATACTTGGGGTATGATCTACAATCGAAACAGAAACAAAAAATATAGTTTTTAGAATTTTTGTCTGTTTGTCTGTTTGTCTTTCCGGGATAAACTCAAAAAGTACTGCATGGATTTACTTCAAATTTGGCATGAAGATAGTTAAGAAGTCGGGTCAACATATAGGCTACATATTATCACGCTAGCAGTGTTATAATCGTAGGTGCGTTTGGTGCTGCATAGCGTTCACGCAGACGACGTCGCGGGCAGCAGCTAGTAAAAAATATATTGTATAGAACAGTTTTATTTTTAAGTGTGTCTATAAATATTGATTTTATTAAGGACGCGTTTCCGCAAATCTTCAAAATAGGGTATTTTCTGGTACATATTGTGATAAAATGGCGCAAAGTTTAGTATAATTACAAGTACTAATAGATAGATAAGACTTTCATCTCCATTTATGATATAAAAATAATATAAATAAATTTGTTTTTGTGGCTTAAAAACTAATTTTGCGATGCCTCGTCGCACGAAAATGACGATTTTAAGCCAATTTACGGTACCACTTTTGGTATGAAAACACAAGTATTTATGAATAAAAAAAATACTATTCGATGGTTGACATGTTCATTTTTGATAATACGCATTTTGTTCTTTGAAATTACTACTAAAAACCCTTTAAAAAAAAATAAAACCAAACACGTAATTTTCTTCATGTTTGTATAAATGCGTAAATCTTAACACACTGTGGTAAGGGTTATTATCAGTGATCGGAATAGGTAGAGTATATTTACCTAAACTTCCAGGAACAGAAACAGAAAATGGAGACTTCCTACCACAACATTTTTTTCGGGACATTTTCCGGGACATCAAATTAAAAACTGATATTAATGCAGTAAAATAATTGAATTCGATCCCTACTTGTGTTCAACACTATCTTTAAGTACAAATACAAAAATAATATTGTAACAGTTTTTATACATGCTAATTTCTTACTGAACTCAAATACTCAGTCTACACGTAAACTACTAAATTTTTATTGTTTTTAAAAACATTTAATATTTCTAAGTAAACGACAACATGTTTGTGTGAAAGAGATAGAGATTACAGTCGTCGCATTTTTTTTGTAACTGAGTAATAGAGAAAGCAGTCGTCGCGTTTGCTATTCTTTTTATAAGCACAGGACAATAGCAAAGCAGTCTTGTACATCATTTGTCGAGTGTAGTATTTTATATTGTGGATCCGCAACTTTTTACCTTGGGTTGTTTACTGGAATTTCATCTACTTTACCTGACTACCTGGCTTGAATTCGGACAACGACTACGCTTTGATTGGATTTAAACGGTTACTGGATACTGCAAGTGTACCAAATATCAAGGTAAGCTAATGTCATACTTATTCTTAACATTTCTTTGTATTCAAAACCAGTACAAGAAAAATAAATGCTAAATTTGATTGTTGGTTCACCCGACACTCGGCCCCTTTATACCACCGGACTACCAGACGCAGACAGAACTTCCATCCCTATATAGTGGATTTACCAAGAAGTCGAAAAAAACGCTTCGATAGTTCCTTTTTGGTACGGATTGCCAAGGTGTGGAACAATCTGCCTGCGTCTTTTTTTCCTGAACACTACAGTCCTGGAACTTTTAAGTGTCGAGTGAATACGTTTCTCGTGGATGGACGTGTAACACCATAGTCTTCATGCGCACTTTCCATCAGGTGGCATCATGGAAGACAAACGTCCTATCCTTACAATATAAAAAAAATATCACATTAATTAAGTACATATTTGTGCATTGGAAGTACTTGTAGTGGTTGCAAATTTAGCTTTTGATTTTACGTGATTTTATGGTCTAAAAAGCAGCGTATGTAGGGTACGCCATTTAGTTTTTTCTTCAATAAGACCGGGTTCGATTCCCGAACTAAATACATCTTTTTATCTGTACGCGTAGTTTTTCTTGTCACTAAAATCGATGACATGGTTTCTTTGTATGTCTTATAGTTTCATAATTGCCCATACTGACCCATCTAAATGGCATAATAAACTAAACTAGATTAATTGATACGAGCTTTTGCATTACTTTTTGGTAAACAAAAATGTATTCAAAATGGTGTATGTATATTGATTTGTGATTGGGTGAGTGATGTTTTTTAATTTTGTTAACTTTACAAGATGGAAGTACTCATGAATACAAACAACTGTTTCTATGGGACCAACTTTCCTACTCGAAGCGCTAAAATCTGCTGTTTCATACAGAAAGTACATACCTACTCGTCCAAAATGTATGGAACAGCTGATTTTTCTCAAATAGGAAAGTTTGTCTTATAGAAAAAGTTCTTCATTTCATGATTTCACAATTTTGGAAATTACATTGATTTATATGAAAATTGTTACAATAAAACATGTTTTTTAAATATATTGTTTGTTTTATTTATATTTAAAGATAGTACACACAAATAGGGATTGAATTCAATTATTTTACTGCATTAATAACATTCTTTAATGTGATGTCCCGGAAAATGTCCCGAAAAAAGTCCCGAAAAAAATGTTGTCGTAGGAAGTCCCCATTTTCTGTCTCTGTTCCTGGAAGTTTAGGTAAATATACTCTACCTATTCCGATCACTAGTTATTATACTTAAGCAAATAATGTCAATATCATTCCAAACAAAAACTAGATATCTTCAGTCTGCGCTCAGCCGCTGTCGAGAGTGGACCTGTATCGCTTTTGAGTTATTTTTCGTGCTAAGAAACATCGCTGTACATACACAATTTATTACATCAAACAAGTCTCGATACTTGACGCTCTCTGAACTGAGTTGAAAAGGTAATAATATAATTTTATTGAAAAAAAAATTACAAAACCTTTTATGATTAGGATTGAATTTGGAAACTTGGAATCATTATGTTTGTTAGGACTAAACCTTATCTCCAGTTCTGGTAGTGGGGTCTGAAGGTATACCTCGAGGTGCTACTGGTACTCCTAGACGGGTAAAGCTCGGTATATCGAGTTTGGGCTCATTTTGATTCGAAGGAAGAGACCTTACCACCAGTTTTGGTAGTAGGAGCTGAAGGTATACCTCAAGGTGCTACTGGTACTCGTAGACCGATATAGCTAGGCATGTCAAGTTTGGGTTCATTTTGATTCGCAGGACGAGACCTTACCACCAGTTCTGGTAGTGGGAGCTGAAGGTATACCTCGAGGTGCTACTGGTACTCCTAGACGGGTAAAGCTAGGTATATCGAGTTTGGGCTCATTTTGATTCTAAGGAAGAGACCTTACCACCAGTTTTGGTAGTAGGAGCTGAAGGTATACCTCAAGGTGCTACTGGTACTCGTAGACCGATAGAGCTAGGCATGTCGAGTTTGGGTTCATTTTGATTCGCAGGACGAGACCTTACCACCAGTTCTGGTAGTAGGAGCTGAAGGTATACCTCAAGGTGCTACTGGTACTCGTAGACCGATAGAGCTTGGCATGTCGAGTTTGGGTTCATTTTGATTCGCAGGACGAGACCTTACCACCAATTCTGGTAGTGGGAGCTGAAGGTATACCTCGAGGTGCTACCGGTACTCCTAGACGGGTAAAGCTAGATATATCGAGTTTGGATTCATTTTGATTCGTAGGACGAGACCTTACCACCAGTTCTGGTAGTAGGAGCTGAAGGTATACCTCGAGGTGCCATTGGTACTCCTAGACGGGTAAAGCTAGTTATATCGAGTTTGGGTTCATTTTGATGCGTAGGACGAGACCTTACCACCAGTTCTGGTAGTGGGAGCTGAAGGTATACCTCGAGGTGCCATTGGTACTCCTAGACGGGTAAAGCTAGTTATATCGAGTTTGGGTTCATTTTGATGCGTAGGACGAGACCTTACCACCAGTTCTGGTAGTGGGAGCTGAAGGTACCATATTTTAAAAGAACTGAACAGGACACAAGGAACTGAAATCTATAGGCGGTCAGATTTGGTGGAATCGGGTTTTCATATTTTAAAAGAAATAATAAAATTTATGGACAAAGGATAATGCAAGTGATTGGGCTCAAAAAAAAAAGTCATTGTGCAGAAATGAGATGAGAGTCAGATTATAGATTAGACACATGTCATTCATATTTGTTAGGACGCCAAAAAAATTAGCCCTGGGAAAAAAAAGATATGACCAAAAATACATTTTGCGTTTAATAGAATAAAAATCGTTTTCTTTTATGATACAGAAACTGAACGCCCGTAGATTTCTACGAGTGTATTCGTATAACCTTTACAGCCATTGACTACGAAACGAGTGAATATTGTAAATAAATACGATTATTGGTAAAAAAAAGTGCTTGTGTGATCCTTATAAGTACCTAATGGGTTGGCTACACAGTAGTAAACCGCGATTAGTTCGTCTCTTTTCTTAGTATAGCGACTTCCCTTCTTATTATCGTCGAGCGAGACAGCAGTGCGCTGTCACAAAAGAGATATTATTAGTCTGTCTCTTTTCTTACTATAGCGAACTTTTTGCGGCACTAGTTCGGCGACATTGGAAGCACGGTTTACAACTGTGTAGCCACCCCTTTTGATTTGATTTGTCTTTTTTCTTACTTTAGCGATGTCTCTTATACGGCACTGGTTCGGCGACATTGGAAAAGCAGTTTACAAATGTGTAACCACCCCTTATGAAATAATGGTATGTATGGTTTATCTAATACTGCCATTTAGAATAAGCTAATGTGTTGGTATAAGTGGTTATCGTTAATGAAAAAAGTAAGACTTTTAAACACATGATTTATTATTTCATTCATTACCATTGGTAAGAGTTCTTAAACATAAAATAAGTACTATTTTTGAAGACGTTATTCATTATTTCAGTACAATTAAACAAACATCATAAATTATAAAAGGAATAGTACTTTTAAACACATGATTCATATTAACAATACAATTAAATATCATAATCATAAAAGAAGTTCGACTTTCGACTCGAACCCCGAAATGTTTCGAATAAAATGGACAATGCGCGCTAATAATGTGCTCCGAGAAAGAGATAGAGAGCGTTAATGAAATCTAGTTGTAATAATTATATAACCACTATTAGACTTTATTAACCACTTATAGCAACATACTAGCTTATTCTAAACGGCAGTATTAGATGAACCATACATACCATTATTTCATAAGGGGTGGTTACACATTTGTAAACTGCTTTTCCAATGTCGCCGAACCAGTGCCGTATAAGAGACATCGCTAAAGTAAGAAAAAAGACAAATCAAATCAAAAGGGGTGGCTACACAGTTGTAAACCGTGCTTCCAATGTCGCCGAACCAGTGCCGCAAAAAGTTCGCTATGGTAAGAAAAGAGACAGATTAATAATAACATCTCTTTTGTGTGTCGACGATAATAAGAAGGGAAGTCACTATACTAAGAAAAGAGACGAACTAATCGCGGTTTACAACTGTGTAGCCAACCCATTAGGTACTTATAAGGATCACACAAGCACTTTTTTTTACCAATAATCGTATTTATTTACAATATTCACTAGTTTCGTAGTCAATGGCTGTAAAGGTTATACGAATACACTCGTAGAAATCTACGGGCGTTCAGTTTCTGTATCATAAAAGAAAACGATTTTTATTCTATTAAATGCAAAATGTATTTTTGGTCATATCTTTTTTTTCCCAGGGCTAATTTTTTTAGCGTCCTAACAAATATGAATGACATGTGTCTAATCTATAATCTGACTTTCATCTCATCCCTGCACAATGACTTTTTTTTTGGAGCCCAATCACTTGCATTATCTTTTGTCCATAAATTTTATTATTTCTTTTAAAATATGAAAACCCGATTCCACCAAATCTGACCGCCTATAGATTTCAGTTCCTTGTGTCCTGTTCAGTTCTTTTAAAATATGGTACCTTCAGCTCCCACTACCAAAACTGGTAGTAAGGTCTCGTCCTACGCATCAAAATAAACCCAAACTCGATATACCTAGCTTTACCCGTCTAGGAGTACCAGTGGCACCTCGAGGTATACCTTCAGCTCCCACTACCAGAACTGGTGGTAAGGTCTCGTCCTACGAATCAAAATGAACCCAAACTCGATATATCTAGCTTTACCCGTCTAGGAGTACCGGTAGCACCTCGAGGTATACCTTCAGCTCCCACTACCAGAATTGGTGGTAAGGTCTCGTCCTGCGAATCAAAATGAACCCAAACTCGACATGCCAAGCTCTATCGGTCTACGAGTACCAGTAGCACCTCGAGGTATACCTTCAGCTCCCACTACCAGAACTGGTGGTAAGGTCTCGTCCTACGAATCAAAATGAACCCAAACTCGATATACCTAGCTTTACCCGTCTAGGAGTACCAGTAGCACCTCGAGGTATACCTTCAGCTTCCACTATCAGAACTGGTGGTAAGGTCTCGTCCTAAGAATCAAAATGAACCCAAACTCGACATGCCTAGCTCTATCCGTCTAGGTGTATGTACCAGTAGCACCTCGAGGTATACCTTCAGCTTCCACTACCAGAACGGGTGGTAAGGTCTCGTCCTAAGAATCAAAATGAACCCAAACTCGACATGCCTAGCTCTACTCGTCTAGGAGTTCCAGTAGTACCTCAAGGCATACCTTCAGCTCCCACTACCAGGACTGATGGTAATGTCTCGTCTTATGAACTTGAACTTGACATGCCTAGGAATAGGAATTCCAGTAGAAGCCCTCGAGTGTACCACCAGCTCATCAGGTTCGATGGTGAGGTTTTATCGTTACGAATAAAACGAGCTCAAACTTTCCGAGCACCTTAATTAATCTTACCCAATTTAATCGTTTTAATAAAAGAATTTGCAAATATTTAAAACTAAAGTATCAAAACTGTTCAAAACCTTTCGTCTTTTTCACGGCACGCTTGTGTGCGTGAATCTTATACATGTAGTAGTAGAATTCGATACCTAGCCTTTTCGGAAACGCATCCTTAAATCCTCAAATTACTTTTATTAAAGAACTTGTATTATGGATACTAGATAACTGATATACATAAGAAATATATAAACAGACATATTGAAAAATACAACACAAAAAAATTTACAAAAAAAAAATAATGGACTTATGATTAAATAACAAAAAAAAATCATAGGTGGCGGGCAGTTATCTAGTATCCATAACACAAGTTCTTTAAGAAACTTAATTTGGGCTAGATAATGTTGTGTGTCAGTTTTTTTTTATATACCTACCTAGTTACACACTCGATAAATGTGGCAAATAAATTATGTTTTCTCTTCTTTCTAGTAACTTCTATTGACTCATCGTATGCTTTCATGCCTCATACGAGCTGGCCACTACCCAAGCAAGCTGCCCCAGCCGCAGACCGAGCCCAACCACCTCAAGAACCACCAAAGGAGTCCCCACCACCGCCGAAACCATCAGTACATGACGAAAAAGCAATCCCAATAAAGGGAATTCTCAAAAAACCTATGCCGATGAAATATAAGTAACATCCTTTGTGTTAACATTATGTCTTGTTCTTTTTTTGGACTGTTTTTAATGCTGACTAAAATAAATCTTTTTTAAGTAATGTTTTTACCCATGCAGTTGTTTTATTTAAGGGTTTAGTGGTGTGCGTTGCTCCTGTGTGTTATTGTGTATGAAAACTTTGATAAAATGTGTGTAACCATACTCCTCGACAAATACTGCCCGTATTTTTCAAAACCTGTTTTTTGAGATAGAAACCCATGGATGTGAAGGAAAAATATAGGTATCCGCTGAGATAATGTTTATCTGTTTGCTGGATTTTATATAAAACGCTTTTAAAGAGAGCTGTAGATTATTTAATATCTTCAGTCTTTTGAATTTGTTTATAGTTTTTGGCCAAAACATTTCATTCAGAAAGAATAAATGTGAACATAAACAAGGTTTTTAGGACCTATTTAAAGTATGCACACTAAAATCTGGTTTATTACATTTATGCATAGGTAATTCGTCAGGTTAGTTACTTAGATATAATCTTTTGCAATAACAAAACTCTTTATTGTACACAAACATGGTTACATAGTTTAAACGAAACAATAATTATAATTTACATACAACGGGCGGCCTTATCGCCGAAACGCGATTTCTGCCAGGCAGCCCAGGCATTGGTGGAGAAGAATGTGGACGAGGTGTACGGCTCGTAAACAAACTACATACGAACAATTACATACACATACATAAGGATAGCATACATATCTATATTTAATTATATACCTACCTAAGTACATATAAATAAAATACATAATTAATATACATCACATAAATATATAAACATAGTTAAGATGGACAGTATTTTGCCTGGTAATGCCGTTTCAGCATTCATTTAAAGATGCACGGATCTCAATCGGGAGATCGTTCCATAACGACACCGATCGAATGAAAAAGGATTTACCTACCTAAAAATGTGGATGTGTGCAATGGTGTTTCCAGGAGCAAATTTGATGAAGAACGCAAGTTTCGGTCGTTATTGGTATACCTACAGATAATTTAAGCGGTCTTTTAGGTACAAAGGTATCGCTTTATCGTACAGAATACGGTAGACTAGAGAAAGAATGTGAGTATTCCGGAGAAGGCGAATGGGAAGCCACTTTAGATCGTGCCAAACATCTAGTCCTCGCTTAAGATGTTGCGAGACGCTTTGCGTGGGGTTTTTGTAACTTAAATACCTGCGCGAAACGCCTTGCATACATAATTAATGCGTTCACAGACCAAACTGCACCAGAACTTTTCAGCATTAATTTAATTTAATCTAATTTGAACATTAACATTTAACACTTAAAACAGTATTTCCCGAAGCCGAAAGAGGGCAGGGGAATGTCTTTTTGCAACGATGAATGTTTTTGCAGGAATAGACGATTGATGAAATATGCGAGGTGATGAATGCCAGGAAAAATTGATGTGCGAGTGAGGTGTGAGTGAATCAAAAAAGAAAGGTTGTAGAATGTCCACGCCTGGCGACTCTCTGCTTACTGGACTGGAATAAGTGTGGACGTTGTTTTGTCAGAAAAAATTACTCGAGTGTGTGAAAGGCTGTGGCTCCTGTGGCTGAGACTAAAAGTAGGCTTGACCCGGATTGTTTTCCTGTGTGATAGGTTAAGAAAGACTGAAAGAAATTGTGAGCAAAAAGAAAGAAGAATTTAAGAACAAGCTTGACATGAAATTCTCAGAAAACTTTCGAGCCACTTCCAAACTGTTCTGGCACTTAGTCAGAAGAGCCCGAGGGCAGGTTAGAGACTCGACAGTGGGTGTGTTATTAAGGGATCAGGATGGGAATATTGTAAGTGAGCATGAAGCAATGAATCAGTGGAAAGACTATTTCGAGAATTTATTTGAGCGAAACGCGAGTGATGTTTTGGAAAGTAGTTTCGTCACCAATCGTGACAATGAGATTAGTACTTACCTACGGAAGAAGTACCTAATGTAAGCATTTGCAGGTTTGAAATTGAGGCAGGTTATAGGATAGATGCCGAAATGCTCAAGGCAGGTGAAGGTGTCACTGCAGACCTGTTGTACCAGCTTTTTAATAAGTGTTGACAGACTTGCCGTGTTCCAGATGACTGGTGCAAGGCCGTTATTGTGCCACTTTGTAAAGGCAAGGGGTCAGAGCAGGAATGCAAAAACTTAACTGGAATTATTCTTTTGAGTATTGTATGCAAAGATATTAATCGAGAGAGTGATGAATGAAACAGAAAGCAAGATTTGGTATGTGCGAGCGGTATTTCGAAATGGAATGGGATGTACGGATCAAGTCTTTGCCTTTAGATCAGTAACCGAGAAGGTTCTAGATAAACACCAATCTAAACACTGATAAGTTTTCTGCTGGCCATCGACTTGGAAAAGGTTTATGACAGTGTGGTGAGAAATGAGCTGTGGTCAACTATATCCGACTATGGGGTTGACTGTGACTAGGTTAAGTCAACCTAGATCCGTTAAAGGCGTATAGTTCCCGCCTTACCTAACTGATTTCTCTATGAAACTTTTACTTTCTATAGAAAACCGGAACGGTTAGGTTTGTGCTAGGGTGTTTCATAGTCCCGTGCGGAGTTGCTGGTCTCCATCGGGCGCATCCCTGGGTGGTGGAGAGGGGGTACGCAACCCAGATATGGGGGGTACCGTTTCAACGGCGCGGACCAAAACCAGCTGCGGAGCCCTCTCAGTTCTACTTTGGGGGACCGATGAGGGCACGGGGGGGGCAGTTCTGGTTTGGTCCACCAACTGCTCGGAGAGGCGGCAGGCTTGGATTGTTTCGGCTTCTGAGTCGTCGGCCAACCCGTAATCCTGAGCAGAAACAGGACTGGGGCTTCTCTTATCGGCTGCGAGGAAGAAAACCTCTGTAAAAAATTACCCCAATTCCCGGATGCCGGAGGGCCCGTGGCATGAATGGCTGTGACCCACCTTTTCGAATCCTCATTGCGGATATCCGGGTTTTAGGGATCTAACGCCAGAACGATTTCCCCGGATGATGGCAGGCTGATAGCCAATGCTGGTGGTCTAACGCAACGCGATTCCACCAGATTGAGGTGAGGCTAGGGGGGGGTTAGATTCTGGTGATTTAAAGTGACGCTATTTCACCGGTCCCTAACCCTTTCCGGCCACAGTGAAGTCCCTGGGCGGTAGATATGGGGGTATCTGCCGCCCCTGCTCAAGGGAATTCACTGAAGTGCGGCGTGCTTGGTGTTCTCACTTTCCCGTGATCCCGCCGAGCGACTGGGTATCCTATCAGGATTTCCCCAAGTAAAAAAAGGGTGTTTCATAGTGAAATAAGTTAGAAAAGTCGATGAAAGTTAATGTGTCAGGTTGAATGATGACTACATGGAATTAGACGTTAAATGTTAGACAAGCTGTGTAACGTCTCCATGGATATTCAACCTATTCAAGGCTAGCTGTTTGACTGATCTAAAAGAATCTGAATAGGGTTTAAAAATGAATGAGACAGTGATCAAAACTGCTTTACTCCGACGATCAGGTTTTACTTGCATCTTCGGGTTCGGATTTGCAACAAATGGTCACTCTTATGAATTTATTTAATGGAAAAAGGTTTGAGAGTGAATGTTTGAAAGACGAAAGTCATGTTTATGGAGAGGAATGAAGATATTATGGAATGCAATATTGTAATAGGAGATGAAAAAGTGGAACAAGTGAAAGAGTTTGTATACTTAGGGTCCTTATTTTACAAGAGATGAGAAGTATAACGGTGATATTGAAAGAAGGGTAAAAGCCCGAAGTTATGTAAATGGCGCCTTGTACTCGATTAAGGCTAACAAAATTATACAGTACTTGAGTACTTGCAGTACTTGAGGGAGTTTTGGCGCCAACTCTTACGTATGATAGTGAATCTTGGGTGTGGCAGAAGAGACATGAAAGCAGGATTAATGCTGTGGAGATGTGAACTTTGAGGAACATGGTGTGGAGTTGAATTAAGAGATAGGGTGTGTAATAGTGAAATAAGAAAGAGATGCGGATCGAAAGAAGATGTAGTACCTAACTGAGATTGAAAAGTGTAGGTATCCTACGGTGGCTTGGACATTTGGAAAGGTTGAGTCACAGAATAAGTAATAGTACCGGTACAGAAGAATTACTCCGTAAGAAGATCTAAATAAATTCGAGTCTTGCTACGACGCGATACGGTGGAATGCAGCTCGCACAGCATTACATACCTGCAAATTTATATACCTAGAAGTTTTGTCTCTTTCTATCGCATGCCTCTTATCTTTTCTTACGCTGTTAGGGTTGCTGCCTAGTGAAGAATAATTAATCTCCTTATTTGTAATTAAGTATCTACCTATGTAGGTATTACTGTTATTCTACCTTTGTAAAAATATTATTTCAACTTACCTAAAATACAAAATGAAAAAAAAGTTACGACGAATAATTAGTAATACTACTTACCTATGTTTTGTTTACTAAATTTAACATAATCAAATCTAAACATAATCTAATTGAATTTGTTTCTTTTTATGTCCATTTTTAAATACTATTTGCGACCTCGATAGTCGATCATAGAATTACTGTGAGTGCTATTAGGTAGGGGGGTATCTACAACGTCCCGACGACGGGCGCGCGCGTGCGTGACACACGACCCATTCGAAATACGCCGGCGGAGCGCTTCGCTGTAGGTAAATAACGAATGTACCGCGCGGAGTGAGCCAGGCCTGGTTGAGTGAAAGTGGATTTATGAAAGCACAGATTAGAAAGTATTATGTATAAGTACAGATAGGACACATCAATATTATAGGGAGTTTGGAATGCAAGCTTTTCTGCCGCTTGGCGGCGACGATGTGCTTGAGCTTCTTGGGTGGACTATGCACTATAGCGGTTTTTTATTATTATTGTTGATAAATATTATTTTTCATATGTGGGCAATTACCAAAAAAAATGTCCGTCACGTAATGGAATTCCACCTTAAAAGAAAAAACGAAATAATGAAAGGGATTATTTACTCACTGCAAAATCTATTAAATTTTGTATAAGTAGTAAATTTTTATGTTGAAAGTCGTTAATTTCGTAGAAAATTTAAATTTTACTGAAATTTAAACTACGAAAATTTCCATTACGTCACAAAGTTTGAATACGATTTAAGTAAAACTCAGAATATATAAAAGTATGTATTTTTATTTAATCATCTTAAAATCAAACAGTCATCTTAAATGTATAACTACAGATACTAAATATATAATAGCAATATTTTTTGTTAACAAAACTATTCCTTAACGCTACTTTTTGATTTGATCATTAGCACAAATTATTCTTTACTTTGGTATTTTTGTATATAAATAATTTTTATTTTATATATTTAAGCAAAGGAAAATTATAACACGTCTTATTAATTTTAACTTAAAGCTAAATTCTTTGTAAATTAAGACAAATAATACAAATATAATATCACAAAACGATAGGACAAGTGACGTTAGTGGAAAATACGTCACGCTTTAAAACTATAAGGCAAGGTTTACACAGTCTTCAATTCTCAATGTGCTATAATTTTCAATTAAACTGATTTGAAGTACAGTAAATCATATGTAAATTTTTCAAAGACAAATAATTAATTTAGTACAAAACTAAGCAAAATTACGTTTTACGAAAAAAATAATAAGGAAAATATCCATCACCTTTTACAGTCTTCAATTCTCAATTCAAAGTAATTTTCAATAAAACTTATTTAAAGTACAGTAAAGTATATCTAAATATTTCAAAGATAAATAATCAATTTTATAAAAAATTAAACAAAATTAAGCTTAACGAAAAAAAAATATATAAAAAAATTATCCATCATCTTCATATTGCGTTGTTTATAGGAACATCAGAGCGAACAATTACATTTTTTAAAAGATTAATTACTATCATAACAATATACTATTAGGAATGTCTTAATTTTTTTATATAAAGGTACTTATTTAACAAAATTCAGTCACTAAGACACACACCAAAGTACGATTATGTTAGATTATTTGGACAAAAAAATCTAAATCAATAATGATACATTCGAACACTATGTGAACAAAGCTTAATACATCCATTACGTCACATTTTCCTATCCGCTAGTACATCACGTCGCGTTACGGAACAAACCATAAAATATAACACAATTAATACGATTATAAAGAATAAACAACTTAATCTAATATGGAAAGAATTAACATAAGATTATAACCAAATAGTAATGTGGAACTAATATTACTTACCACCAAAATCCAAGTTTGTAGTGGAACACAAAAACAACCTAACGTGACGCCCGAATATCAAAAACTGCAATGAACGATAATGGCGCGCATTACATATAAACAAACATGGCGATTCTTCGAAGTTCAAAATGTTGCCAAGCTTCTAATATTAAAAAACCGACAATGAAAAGTAACTATTCTCAAAAAAAGATTTTAGTGCCGTAACGTGGCGGAACTTTCCACGAACGTTATTTTTAGTTTAAACATAAAACATGTATTTTGGATTAATTTTTAATCTAGCGAGGTAAATATCAATACTTTTATCAATTAAGAAATATTTTCCTTTTTAAATGAATCTAAAACTCTCTACCCTTACATAGGTAAATATTTAACAGTAACATTTTGAAAATTACAGAAGTGGGGTAGGACACTCTAAAAATTACTGGATTAACAACTTAATTCGTAAATATTTATGTAAAAAATATATATTTTTATGCTTTTAATCGCGTAAACAACAAACTTGTAAGTGTTTTTTAGAATTATATTCCAATACTAATAGTAAATTTATCAAAATCAAACAGAATATCTGTAACAAGTTGTGGGACATGTAATTTACGAAAGGTCATTTTTTTTGGTAAACGCCCATGTGAAAGAAAGTGTGCTAATTTTACAGTACAGTGGTAACGAACTAACAAACCACTAACTAAAACAATCAAAAATCAACACTTGTTAGCATGTTTGATAATCATAAAGTTATTCGTCGAAATATGTGAATCATGAAGTCTATTAAGCATCACAACAATTCAGTTACATAAATAATAAACTTAAGTTCACTTGACGCTGCTTCTGAGTTTGCAGGAAAACACACCAGATATGTGCAGTTTACAACAGATATGCTTAGGAATTTCACAAGCCGGCAGCGTTTTGTGATCAAATGGCGAATGATTGTCTATCACTCACTCAATTCACTCATATTAAGTTGTTATTGCCAATAATAAGCGGCGCCACCAAACGTTAAAATTGTGCTATGGCCAAATTCTTGAAATTGAATAAAATTCTTTGATTGTCAATGCCGTGTATGAAAGTGAATGGTCGGAAGGCGAACGTATGCCGACCAATTAGCGACATTCTTAAAGAGGGCTTAATGAAAAGTACCCGTAACCGGCGATCATGTATGAAAAGATGAATGAACGTGGAGGAAGCGAAAGAGGTTTGTCTGGATCTTAGCGATTGGCGTTCCCTTGTCTCTGCATACCCCAAAGGGAACCAGGCGTGAGGTTATGCATATTTTTGTAGCGTGGTGTTTTATTATCATTATTTTCTATTATAGAATAAGCCCTTCAATCTCACCTTAATTAGATAAGTAAGTAAAGATGAGGATGAAGATGAAAGCACACGGGCCTAATAAAATAAAAAATAAAATATTGCCGTAACACAACACCGTCGCCGGAGCGGTTATATTTTGGCGGCAGATTTTATATGATTTTATCCTGACACGGGATCTTACCACCAGGGGGACTCTTACCACCACTCGGATTAGTCGTCCGTCGCCTTTTATGACAAGCTCAAACATTCGCTCAAAAAAAACTAGTTATTTTTTAAATGCTTTGGGCCGTATTTTAAAACGATACTTAAAACTAAAACTAGTTTTAAACAAAGTTTAAATCGTTGAGCTTATTATCAAACGTAACTTAAAACTGCGAAAACCAAACGAATATCAGTAGAACAAATATTAGTTTAATCACAGTTTAGCTTTATTTTAAAACTTAACTTAAAACTCTTTTTGCGTTTGCTTATTATTGAAAGAACATTAACTGCCAAACGATACTTAATCATAATTTTGAACACAGTTTTATACGCGTAGGTTTGGTCATACCCACACTTAAGTAGCGAAATTTACATACTTTTTGACTCCTTGTAATATAATAATATTCTATTCTGTGAATTGAATTTAAGCGATTGCTCCGCTCACTATTTAGACTAGATAAATACACACAAGTTGCAAAAAGGGTAAAAGAAATGGACCCCCCTTTGAATCTGTTTTTTTATTTTCTACCACATGTTTAAACTTCTTTAATATTTCTTTCAGAAGATTGCGCTCTTGCATCGTAAAATTATTTTGACGAGGCATTTTGCTTTCTTTAGCTTAATTACCTAATTGTATTATAGTAAGTAAGTAAGTATTAACATACGAAAGGCAAGGCCGAACGAAAAAAATTCGAATACAACCCAATCAAACAATTAATAAAAAACGACAACGAACGAAGGTTCACGTCACGTCCGTCCGTAACGTCAAACTATTTAAACGTTCCGTTCGCGGTAACATGCATTGACTCTAATAGTTTTTATTAATTCTTATTTTAGGTAAGTAAGGTAACTTCAAGCCATTTGATAGAGTTTTAATATATTTGCTTTGAAATTCTTACAAAATACTTTACAGTTAATACCTTTCTTAAGTGAAAAAACGATTTCAAATCTAGCATACAAAAAGAAAGTATGCATAAAACGAATCTGATTATAATTTTTATTAAATTGTAAACGAGAACAAATATTATTCATAGTAAAAACTGTTATAAGCCAAGTACGGATAAATAAGTAAGTTTTAGTTAAACAGAACTTAATATTCATTCAGTAATGCGACGCGTACTTAAAACCGGAATCGTTATTTAAACTCACATCATCTAATAACATATTAAACTGCTTTTAAGTTTTGTTCTATAATACGACCCTTTGAGTGCGACAGAGGCAGTGCATTTCTGTATTTTTGAACTAAAGCGACAATGGAAAAAAAAAACAAGTAAATGTCACTTCGAATTCGATTGATTGAATGATAGATATTTATTTGTGACCAAAATTATTTGTACTAATTTGTACTGTTTTGATAGCAAAATAAATAGGTTTTACAAGATAGCACTTACAAGTTACCAAACAACATAATCTTAACACAATGTGTCCTTTGAGCATGATTTTCTTAAAAGTTTCATACCGAGAATATTAAAGAAATCCGAAGAAATGAGGTGTTCATATCTTACGATCAATTAATTTATTTGGATCTTTTAAACTTTAATACACATCGTCGCAAACTCAAATGCGATATGCCAACATAGATAAGAGTAAATTGAGGTATGTTCATGTATATGTATGATGATTTTTAGTGTGTAGTTTTATTTTGTTATCACTTTGCTGATATTTTATGAAGACCGTCCATAATAATAACTTCAAGTGATATTCTTTTAATTCTAAGTGTCTTGCTTCTTTTCGGTAAATACATAAGATGCGTGAACGAAAGTAATTTTTGAAAAAAATATAAATAGAACTGGTATTATATTTTTGCAGGTATCATTATGTCTTTAGAACGAGATAGTATGGGCGTTATGTCGGCAATGCCCCCAATACCCTCGATGCCGGTGTTACCAACTGTTGGCACTGCTGCCACTGACCCTAGAGCTCAGCTTTTCCAAGAAATGAGAGAGCAAAACTTTGATCTCATAAGATTTGCTTCATACAGGACTGCTTGTAAACTAAGATATGTTCAAAAGAAATGTAACTGTGAGTAAACAAAAGTACTTATTTTGCACATTTATTTCTTGTTATGTTAAATATACCACAATCAATGAAATTGCCTTGAGGTTATCTATTCATTGGAAGTGAATTACTAGAATAAACATAAATATCTTAGGGCCAATTCTGCCAATTTAAGTTATACTTCAATGAAATAATATTAAAATAATGTTAATTTTTGTCAGTTTTGTTACTCCATATTTTTTTTTTTACAAATTTTAACCTTTGAAATCCCAATTTTGCAATATCAGATCAGCAGGACCTCTGCATCCTGCAGATGCAATATTATGCAAACAGGTTATTGATGGCAAATGCTCATTAAGATACAGTAAGGTTTGACATTTTGCATCAGTGATATTTCAAACCTTGTTAATTTGAAAAAGTTAAAAAGAACCTAATAAGAACAATTCTCAATTAAAATGGCTTATTTACAAAATCTTTAAGATTTTGTTCACAAAATTGAGTCTGTAATTACAGTAACAAATAAGCCTACATTAATGCTTTATGAAACATGTTTGTTTCTCAGTATAATGTATAGGTATAATTTAGGCACATAATTTACTCTTTTTGTTTTTGTTATTGGTAGAATCGCAAACGAGTTACCTCTTATAAAAATTTTGTACAACAAGCAAGGTAAAAACAAGGTCAGGAAGCTTCTAGGCTTTATAGAAACATAATGATTAATTATTAGTATACAAATGATTAATTATTTTCAAAATTTTCAGTGCATGTCATTGATATTTGGAATGTAATAGAAGCATTTCGAGAGAATGCTCTGAACACTCTAGAACCAACAGCGTGTGTGAATGTGACGAGGCTGGAGACTCTTGTGTCTTCGCTGTATCACAACCTGAATAAAAGGCTACCTCCCGCACATCAAGTTTCTGTAGAAGCCTGCTCTGCATTATTGTTAAATTGGTTGCTGTCCGCATATAGTACAGGGTGAGTTTTAAATCCTTATAAATGTAAAATAAATAAGTATAATAAATATTAAAAGTTGCTACCGAAAAAAAATTTAGGCTTTGCAAATGCTCCTTATGGACTCTTAGCTTTTTTAGATTTATTTTCGGTCACACAATGGGATTGGTTTTCTATATTTATTTGTAACCCAATGCTTTGATAGTTACATTTTAATACAAGGTTACTAAGTGTAACCTTGTTACACCTATGTATATTTTTTATAATATAATTCTAGTAATAAAACTAAAGATTATTTAGATGATAATAAGGCATGGGGTTAAGCATACTACAGGATATTTCAAAAAGTTTTTATTTACTTAGTAATTTTGTTTACGGTATGGCTGTGCAGTATGACATGTGGCATACTGGTGACTGTTCCACTCACTTATTTTCTTGCCAAGACAACAGCAACAACGTCATGCTCCCTCAGGCCGCTAGTGGTAGGATCGGGTATCAGGTCACCTTCTTCCCTAAAATATGGTTGAGGAGGGTGATGGCTGGTGCTTGCGTTATACATGTGAACGGGTGCTGCTAGCGGTGCCAGGTCGTTTTGCTGCTGTTACTATGACTATTTTATTCCATTCTTGTTTAAATACTCTGGTCCCAGCTTGTCATGTTTGTGTTGTGCATCCATAGCTCAATGCACCTACAGCAGTAGCAATTTGGTTGTTGCATGACATTGGCTCTCACAATTAGCTGTCTTGGGTTTGTTTTTATTTCATGTCATGATCAATTTGTACTGTATGTACCTTTTTGTATTAATTCGTATAATCCTGACTGATAAAGAGAGCCAAGAGTTTTTTTCCACCGGCTTTTTTTTGTCTCTTGGTCTACTGTAATATCTTATTTCAATAACTATCAACAACACCTTGTTAAAGCCAAAGTACAAAATTGTGACGTCATTAAGCGGCCATACGATGGTCTTATGAGGAGTAAAAATTAATGATTGTATATCTTTTTAAAACAAAGTATATTTATCATTTTGATTTCATTAAATGATGTGGAAATATGGATAGTAACTTTTATTGTATATATTCATAATTATGTAGTTGCAATTTGTGTCTGCTTGTTACCTGTGTGTACCATAAAAATAAATAAACTAGAGTGAATATAATTTAATTAATTTGAACACAGATTAAACTAAGATACATACTCAGTTTCTTTAACTCACTGTATTCTGAATTAAAGAACAGTAACATAATTTTCAAGGTGAAATAAATTAAACCTTGCTAAGGTGCAGCCTATTAGTATCATATTTCAAGGCCTATTACAATTCACATTCAAATGATTTACTATCACAAGTATAATATGATGTGTATGTTCTAATGAATATCTCAGCAATGGTAATTAGGAACCGAGGTTTGATTTCCATAATCTTTTTTGTACTAGTTGTGTTCTAGGCGTTAGTACATCCCCTTGTTATACTTCATAGTGTAGGCTAATTCGTGTTTCGGGGAAAAATGGATTGTGTGCATGTTTAGGAAATTTATTTAAATATTATGAAGGTTTTTGTAATAGAACTACCTAGAGACTCTTTGAAACTAGAAAAGTCTGATTCATTGTTAAGTAAATATATACATAAATGCTTTACCCAGAACAATAAGTCAATTGTTATGCTTTAAAATTTTGGTATATACTTATGGAGATATAATGTTCTAAGACACTTTTAAAATCTGTTTCACCAACTTGCCTATGGGACGGAATCAAAGCTGGTTGTGCCGCTTGTGACTGTAAAATAACAATAATTTTAAAATGTTGAATGCAACTCAAAATGACGGAGTAGTTTATCATTTTATCATTGACAAAAAAGTACATTTTTAAATTGCTTTTCATCAATATCGCTATTATTATCTCGCTAAAAGCATCTCTTCTAAATCTTTATATGCTTTTTGTTTTCAGGGAAGGCATGGGTAAAATACGAGTATTTTCTATAAAAGTGGCCTTAGCTACCATGTGTGCGGGAAAGCTTATGGACAAACTGAGATGTGAGTACAAAGTAAATAATATTTTTTGTTGATGTATTCAACTTTTTTTTAAATGCATTTTTTGCTTAATTTTAATTTGAGTACCTGGGGTTTTAACAATAAATGAGGGTAACTTTTATTTATAGTTATTAAATGTTTTAAGTATTAAATTTTTCCTTCTAATCTAATTTCAATTTTCTTCTATTTTTCAAACAGTTTGACAATTAGAAATCCTTATAATATTCATAAAATAACAATCTCATTTCAGATATCTTCTCCCAGCTATCAGATGGAAATGGCCACCTACTAATGAAGAGGTTTTCAGACTACCTCCGTGAAGTTCTAGCGTTGCCCGCTGCGGTGTATGAGTCGCCTTCGTTCAATTATACTGACTCGTTAGCTCTGTCTATGTTTAATCAGGTGAGTTGGGTTTGTAGATAAATATTTCTTACAATCACAACGCATTATCTAGCCCAAATTAAAACGTTTAAGGGCTGTAAAACTGTAAACTAGACACTATACAGGGTTGATTTGTAGTCACCGGCCAATTTTTTTTACAAAATAAGTATAATTTATAGAAACGATTTTTGCAAGAAAAAGGTTTATTTTTTTAACAAGGAAAATAATATATCCGCTAACATATTAAGCAAAGCTTCATCATCATCATCATCATCTCAGCCCACAGCCTACCAGCCGTCTTCCGCAAATCGTCTTCCCAACGTGCCGGGGGGCGTCCCACACTACGTTTGCCTTGACGTGGCCTCCATTCGAGAACCTTTGAACCCCAACGATTGTCAGTTCTTCGACATATATGGCCAGCCCACTGCCACTTTAGCGTGCTAATCCGGTGAGCTATGTAAATTATTTTAGTTCTCCGTCGGATAACCTCGTTTCTGATCCGGTCTCTCAGAGAAACACCTAACATAGCTCTTTCCATAGCGCGCTGTGTGACTTTAAGTCGGTGAACTAAATAGGTGTATTCGGAAACAAATTCGAGAGTCATATCTGCGACGGTTATCGGCATTGGGGTAATATGTTTGAAACATGATTTTTGTTTTATCTAAGTTCATTCCCAAGCCAATCCGCCGAGAAGACACAGCTAAATCGTGCAGCATTTCTTGGAGATCCTCCAGCGATTCTGCCAAAACGACAATATCGTCCGCGAAGCGGAGATGTGAGATGCGTTCGCCGTTGATGTTGATGCCACGTCCGTTCCAGCTGAGCGTCTTAAATGGGTCCTCCAATGCGTTAGTGAACAGTTCCATTGGGGTAATATGTTTGAAACATGATTTTCGTTTTATCTAAGTTCATTCCCAAGCCAATCCGCCGAGAAGACACAGCTAAATCGTGCAGCATTTCTTGGAGATCCTCCAGCGATTCTACCAAAACGACAATATCGTCCGCGAAGCGGAGATGTGAGATGCGTTCGCCGTTGATGTTGATGCCACGTCCGTTCCAGCTGAGCGTCTTAAATGCGTCCTCCAATGCGTTAGTGAACAGTTTCGGTGAAATAATATCACCCTGCCTCACTCCTCTTCGCAATTGGATAGGACACGATCGCTGATTCTGTACTTGGACGGACATTGTGGCGTTCTCGTACAGGCATCTCAAAACATCTATGTATCGCCAGTCAACTTGACATCGCTGTAAGGACTCCAGCACAGCCCAGGTCTCGATCGTGTCAAAAGCCTTCTCATAGTCTACGCACATAGGCAGATTATACTCGTTGGTTTTTTGGATAATCTGTCTCAGCGTGTGGATGTGGTCCATGGTGCTGTAACCCGACCGAAACCCGGCCTGTTCTGGAGGTTGGAAGTCATCGAGTCTTCTCGCTAGACGATTTGTGATGACTCTCAAAAACAACTTGTATACGTGGCTTAGGAGCGAAATTGGTCGATAATTCTTCAATAGGGTTTTGTCACCTTTCTTGAAGAATACGACGAGCAAGAATAAGCAATGCTTGGTCACTCTAAATTACCATTAAAATACGTCGTAGTACTACGTCGTAATATATCATTGAAATGCCGCTTCGTATAAGCTATGTTCATGAACAGCGACTAGTTTTGTGGTTTATGGTTCCATATTTCCTCTTTTTTGTACTGAGTGACGCTAAAATGAATATGCAGGTAAGTTTACATTGTATCAAAGAAACTAACAATTAAATTTGGCTGGTGACGAAAAATCAACGCTGTAGCTTTTATATTTTCATAATGTCTATAGGCGTTCACTGCCCACCTGCTAATTTTCTAAAAGCAATTGTGCTATGGATACTAAACAACAGATAGATATATTTATCAGATAGATAAATAACATATAAACATCCATGATTTGGCGGCGAATATCTGTGTTCATCTCCCTTATTTTGCTGGCAAATTATTGTTTTAGCTTATTTTTTTACGCGTTTGATGGTATTCGGAGATTTTATTACGATATTATTTTAAATGGTACTAATTTCGAATCTAGGTACCTCTATAAATCGACGCTCCAAAGAAGGTGATACGTTTCGGTAATGTTCTATGAAGAGGCAGTTTATCTACTCGTGTTCTGTTATCTTCGATTTTAAAACTAACCATCCGATGGCAGGGTCCCAAGGTGGTCACAGGGGACTTGACCTATCTCTCCCAAATAGTACCTATACTTCTAATTGAAAAATCCAATAAAATACATACCTACAAATAAAAAGAACAAAAGAGAGAAAGAAGGAAACAAGTAGGCTTAAGAGGTTAAGGATCGTTTGACACCTATGATATTATTTCAAAAAAGTTTAAATTCTCAATCTATATTTCTAATCCCTCCGGCTCGTGATCCCTCCACAATATCAGGCTGCGACCGCGCTTGGTGGTAAAACGCGGGTGTTTAGTCACCGATAAAAATCAAAATTATCCATATTGACAAATGTGTGTTTCAGAATACCAAAGTAACAGTAAACGACTTCCTGGATACGTTGATGTCGGACCCTGGACCGCCCAGTCTAGTCTGGTTGCCACTCTTGCATCGGTTAGCTAGTGTTGAAAATGGTGAGTATTTGAAATATTTTGGAATATTTGGCTTTGAAATGGAGGTATTTTAAGTAAGGTAGTAAACTTTTTTTAATGACTAATCATTGAAATATGAATCAAATACAAATTAATGATATGAATAAGGACTTTATAGCGTTAAAAAATTAGTTTAACATTAGCATCTATAGTTTTTATATACCTAAGGTCAGCTTTTACAGCTACTACATTGGTTGAAAAGTTCGCGGCCTGGCCATTAAAAAAAAAACTTTTGTTATTTTTTCTGCCGTCATTTTGAACTGTCATCATTCAATTGTCAGCCCGCGAATTTTCAATTTGATATCTTGTTTAAATAAAATTTTACGAACAATATAAATACGTGTGTAGAACAAATTTTCACTAATGGAGAAATTTGAACAACGTGCTGTGATTAAATATTTGTTTAAAAAAAGATTAACACCAAAGGAGATCCATGATGACATGCAAACAACATTAGGGGAATCTGCCCCGTCTTATACCACTGTGAAAAAATGGGTTGCAGAATTTAAACGTGGACGAGAGAACATCGAAGATGACCCTCGCTCCGGCAGGCCAATGACGTCTACGACCGAAGAAAACATCAATAAAGTGTGTGATCTCATATTGAAAGACCGTAGATTGACTATCAGAGAAATTGCAGACACTATAGGCATCTCATATGAACGAACGCAAAACATAATTGTCCATGAACTCGGCTTTTCTAAGGTTTCGGCTAGGTGGGTCCCCAGATTGCTTTCAGTAGAGCAAAAGCGAATTCGACTCACGATTTCTCGCGACTGTTTGGAGATGTTCGAGGCTGATCCACAAGGTTTTCTTGACAGATTTGTGACAATGGATGAAACCTGGGTTCACCACTATACCCCAGAATCAAAACAACAATCCAAACAATGGAAAAAATCAGGTGAACCAACTCCGAAAAAAGCAAAGGCAATTCTGTCGGCTGGCAAGGTGATGGCATCGGTTTTATGGGATGCTAAGGGTGTCATTATGGTGGACTACCTTCCAAAAGGCGAAACAATAAACTCTGCGGACTATAGCACCCTTTTGCGCCGTTTACGTGAAGAAATTAAACAAAAACGCCCAGGATTACTGAGAAAGAAAGTGTTGTTTCACCAGGACAACGCCCGAGTCCACACGTCTGTCGAGTCTATGGCTCAAATTCGTGATTGTGGTTTCAAATTGTTGCCACATCCAGCTTATTCTCCTGATTTGGCACCTTCGGACTTTCATCTGTTTCCAAACCTGAAAAAACACCTCGGTGGGCAGAAATTTTTAACGAATGAAGAGGTCGAAGCCGCTGTTAACCTGTATTTTGAAGACCTTGAGGAATATTTTTTTAAAACAGCTATGGAAGCTCTGGAAAGCAGATGGAAGAAGTGCATAGAGCTAAATGGAGATTACGTCGAAAAATAAAAATATTTTTGTATGTACTTTATTCTGTTTTCTTGACTAGGCCGCGAACTTTTCAATCCACCCTCGTATCATAATTTGAAAATCTCACGACTCTTAGTTTTTAAAGTTTGTTTATGCCTTTTAATTAGACATAAAAATACTAAAAAAAGAACTACAAACTTAGATTTCAAGAAAAAAATAAAATTATACTACTAAAGTCACAAAATATCCATGTAATGTAAACAAATGAATCTTATTATATAAAAGATGTTTTGTTTTTTGATTTTATCTATACTGTTTGCCTGTTTAAAGCTCATTTGCCTGGACATAACTTGGCATCCATGTTATGAAATGATTTGTAAACTGTTGGTGTTATATTAAATTAATATATAAATAAATCCCACAGTAATCCACCCGCGGGGCTGCAGCGCTTGCCGGCGCCAATCCCTCGCCGGTTTCCGCTACCGATGTACCCGCTGCGTGAACTACACTCTCTGCCAGGACTGTTTCTGGCGAGGCCGGGTGTCAGACCGGCATACTAACGACCACGAGGTCAAGGAGTACGCCACTTATGTGAGTAAAAGAAAATTTTGTGATATCATAATCACGTAGCAAACAAGGAAGAACCTAGAGTATAAATACATACATATACAACGTGTAACAAAATGGAGAGATAAAACTTAAGGGTTAGTTTCTATATTATACGTAGAATATACAGTAAAAGAATTAGCACGATTAGTGCTGGTATACACTTTCATACAAATTATTTAAATATTTTACAATAAAATATTGTGACAACCCTAGTCAACATAATAAGCTAAAACAAGACTTGTGCCGCAGTCAGTGACCTTGTGACCTTTCCCGCACCGACTGAACTTTGTAGTATCTTTCTAAGTTGCCCATCACTTTACTTTTACGCCATCTGTTATCGAATAGATTTCATCAAAAACTAACAGCTGTGTTTAGGGTTGACACTTAGATATTATGATCTAAACTTTGAACTTGTTTTTCGGCCGAACCGTACTTGTACTGTTACTTATAAACTACATCACCAAACATTCAATCCCCTTAAGTATTATCTCTTCATTATGTTACACGTTGTATAGATAAACTTTAAGAAACATTTTTCTTCTTGTTTCACCCCACAATTTGCGTAGTAGCGTCAGGCACTACGGAGCCTGTCGAATATTATATAAATATTACCGCACCAGCAAAGTTTTTTGAAAGCCAGTTCTTTCTTAATCCAGCTTGCTCGTATTTTTGACCTCATTTTTACCTCCCATTACGTGAGATTGACGTCAAACGCTTTTTTAGCCTTCCTTAAAAAAATTGTAACCATTAATTTTGACATATTCTTCTGTGTTATTCTAGAAATCACCATCAAAACAAATCGGGGCGACTCTGCGTAAGTCCTTCCGTTGCGTTCCCGAGCGAGCCCGACCGCAGTTACCGCGGTACCCCGAACAACCCGAGAGAACTCTTAACTTGAGCCATATTGTGTAAGTATTGAAGTCGAAAAATGTTTGACTTAACTTGGGCCACATACTTACTATATAATAATAATAATAATTTATTTATTTGCAACCAAAAAATAAGTACAAAAACATTATAGGTACATTTTTATGGGCTTTAAACAATTAAGACTTAAATCTAATGGTTACAAAATATAATGGTCACAGAGAGAATGTCCCTGACTCCGAAACTACTGTAAGTGTGCTATCGGAGCCAGTGATTCCTAAGGAAAGGCATCTGAATAAGATTTATTGGTAGTTTTGTCACATACAAGATTTCAAAGCTGTTACAAAAGTAGGAAAAATAAACTATTTTTGTACATATGAAAGGAGAAGTGTGTGTGTGTATGTATGTGTGTTTGTGTGTGTATGTGTGTGCGTGTGTGTAAATGAGGAATGTACTTGATGGATGAGTATAGTGTATGACAACATTTTATTCATTGAAATTTAATTGAAATGTATTAAATGACCTTATTAAGAATATTTTCGGTTTTTTCATAATATAACGTTAAGAGGTAGTTTGTCAGTTTTTTCTTAATTTCAAATATGGTAAGTCCATAAATTGAGATGTTTTTATGGATATAATTATAGATTTTTGAGGAAAGGATGTCAAAGTGATTAGAGGCAGCTGAGGTTCTGTGATTATTTATGTGACAGACTTTTACGTGGGAACGTTTCGTCACTTGGTAAGACTCAAGTGGCAAGTCCTTATGCTTTCTGATAATGAATCTGAGAATATATAATTGACGGACAGTCAAAACTTGACACTCGTTTCAAAGTCAAGTTTGATTTTGACTTAAATTGAGCCACATACTGTAAGTTTCAACATCAAGTTTGATTTTGATTGTGACTCAACTTGCCATATAGTGTAAGTATCGAAAGTTTTGCAACCCAACCGATTGTCATAGTTGAATAGGAGGGAATAACAAAGGACAATTGCTATTGCTATATAATTTCTAAAACATATGTATTGCTTCCATCCTGGATTGGGAGCGAAAGAAAAACATAGAATGTGCCAGCTGCTTCTCTTCCCGGGCTGTAAAAGTCAGTTAAGGGACAGAGGTTTTTAAGGCGTTTTTGTGGGCGATAGGCTGTCACTACAAAAGTCTCTCCATCTTTATCATACCTCAAAATTTGTCAAACGTGATATCAGATAGTCTTGTAACCTCTGGTGTTCTGCCTACTCCATAAGGGATACAGTCGTGACGTTATGTATGTATGTATGTTTTGGCAATTTCCTAAAAAAAAACAGATTTTTATGTATAAATTACTGTATAATATTCATATGCCATAAAGGCGAACCATAGCTGTGCTCCAAAATTTTCACATACTATGTTATATAATAATAATATAATTCTTTATTGTACACCAACAGAAAAAGTATAATTACAAAATTACAATATATTTTCATATTTGTACAAAGGCCGCCTTATCGCTGTAGAGCGATTTCAGCCAGGCAACCAAGTTGTGACAGGATTAGGCAGTGGAAATTAGGATGGGTGTTTTGACAATGTTTAGAAATGTTTATAAATAATAAACTACTTACATGCATATCAATAATTACATACACATACCTAGGTAAATATAATAAATACATACAAATACCTATGAATTATACATACACATACATTCTAATAATACATACATACCTGTTATACCTATTATTATGAATTAATAAATGAATTGGTATGTCTGGATCGTAGCAATTCGCTTTGCCTAGTCTCTGCCTACCCCCAAGAGACTCGTTTGTGTATTATGTATGTAAATGAGTTTGAATGTTTCTTTGCCCTCATAGACCGCCGTCACCGGTGCCTGCTCACAATGGATTCCCTGAATACACCGGCGGCTATGTGAACACAGGCTCATTGGATTCTAGATCTTCACGGTCCACACATAGAAGTGAGTATTTGTTAGCCGGATTTTATCGTTTTATTACGAGTGACTATGGTATATGATTAATATGATCCCGAAAGGTAGAGTTAACAAATATAAAATAACAGGATAAAATTGAGTTAAATATTATGTGAGTGTGTAGTTTAATTATATTTTTTACCAAAAATGCCGTGTGCTATTTATGACTGTTTAAGTGACAAAGCTTTTAATCAATAATTTTGTATAAATATTTATTTCTTTATGGGAGTGTACCTCTTGCTCCGCTGTGTGATTTTCGTAACACAAACTTATTAAAAGCTTACTTCGGTGCCACATTGTTGCGGTTCCAGAAATTGTTGTTCTTTTGCGGATATTTAAAAAACTAAAGGGTATTTCCTGCTCTATTTAATGGAATATTAACCAGCAAGAAATAAGATAGCTAGAATCATTAAAAGCGCTAGTTGTCCAGTGTCAAAATATTTATTAGGAAGTATTGGTGTACTGTGGTTCTCAAAAAAATCGATTTTAAAAATATATTATTATCTTTTTTAAAGAGAATAAGGCAGAAACCACAAGTTCAATATATATTTAACAAAATAAAATAAAAGTCTCCACTGTGGAAAATCTGTTTCTATCTTAAGTTTTTCTTCAAAGTTGAACAAGTCATAACAGCTGCTTTCGTTTTTAATGCAAGATTTCGTTATTTTTTTACTACTTATGTGGTTTTTTAACAACATAAACAGATAGTAAATTGAATCTAGTTTATGAAAATATTTAACATGAGTGCATTTTAATATCAATATAGCAAAATATATATTTTAAACCGAACCAAGCCGCGCCAAAAACTTTAGTCCGTGCACCCCGACGCGCAACGGGGGTAAGTGGTTTTTCGGGCTCCGACGCTTGGGAGGTGAGAAAAAATGATTAACTTAAAATATTTTTTTTTTTGAAAATTCAGATCCACTCATCAATCTCAATCTGCTATTAAAATATAATTGACTATTATACAAGGTGTTGCTGTTGATTTCCCATAACTCTAGGGTATTAATGGGACCATGTAATACAATCAAATAACAAGTGAATAATTTTTCAATAGATTTTTTGTTTTTATTTTTCATACAGAATAATTCAATTAAGTCAAAACATCTTATGTAAAACACCTTTATTGCGCATAAAGGTGTATGACAACGTGGCATTTTCTATCCATTTTTATCGCTATGCACTGGTACAGTTCGCAACTTTGTACGTTGTACATTGTATGCAACGTTCGTCGACGATTAAAATGTTTTGTTGTTTATTGTATCAGTGACACGCGTCTATTAAATGAATGTTAAACGAGATTTTACAAGGGTGATAATTTATGAACTCATTATATTAAGATTGATGATATCTTGGAAAGTAAGAACTTTTAAACTACATACATATTCTTTGGCAAAAATTATTATTTTTTAGTAAGGGACAAAACTTGAAAGTTTTGGGATATCAAAAAGAACACCTTGTAGACGGACCCTGTATAATTCTATAAATTTTTTAATACTGATTTTTTGAACGAAAATTTTTGACTCGGCTGCTAGATTTCGCATCCACAAAAATTTGCGTTGTATATTTTTAAGTGATAATAAAACCATAATAATCCCCATCCCCAGGTATAACGGAGCATATATCTCGCGGAGTAGACGACGAGCACCGCCTCATAGCTCGCTACGCCGCCAGACTCGCGCAGGTATGGCAGTAGCGTATACACAGGGTGACTGGTGGGTCATTTTCGAAATCCTAGGACGTGATAGTTTGAGATCATACATGAAGAGAAAAAGTAATTAAAAAAAAAGACGTGTGGCACTCGGAGACTGCTCGGGTAAAGCTATTGCACAGCATTTTTTATCAACTTATGCAATTATAATCATTTATTTATTTTATTAATGCAGTAATGTTTGATCTAATATGAAGTTCCACAAGTTTCTAGTAGATGGCGCTGATTGTTTATTAAAGCCCGCATGTAAAGTTATGAAATCAAAGTATCACCGCTGTGCCGGTCGGAGTGGGAGGTGTTAGGTTTTTTTCGTTACGGAATTTCTGGATTCGGTCCCCACGCTCAAGGCCCGCTATAGAAACTATGCAATAGCTTAAAAATAAATATTAATTATTTGCTGAGTAATTTTAACCAAAAGTTAAAGAATTCATTACGCAACGCATGGTTACATAAGCGTAATGCTATCGATACTTAACGGATGGTGGTGTGCGTGTGGCGGGAAAACTGCTGTGTTGACTATGGCAGCGTGTCGGGAAAAGTGTAGTGGGGTCTCTTTATTTATTCATAGGGATTTCTGGTGAAAAATTAAACACCTACTTTTATTACATAATTATGATCAGCAGTGCGAGCACGGTTCTTCTATCACGATCGTGTTTACGCTTCCGAATTTAAGCGATTATTGTCTATGATCGGTAGCACGGTTCTCCATCACGATCGTGATGTCGTGTATTTAAAGTAAACAAAGGTCCGGTTTCATAAAAACATAATTTCAATGTTGCCATACGGTTTTTCAATTATCAATGATGGTTTTCAATCTAATTCACGAGTATCCTAGCAACAAAAAACTGAATTAGGGACTAAATTAAAAACTTAAATGTCATGTTGCCTCCATTGTTGTTGTTTGTTAATTTGGGAAATATGTAAACGGCTGGTTGGTTGCCAATTAACCAAAAGAAGAAGAAGAAGGGAATTATTTATTAAAAATGAATAATATCAAATGAATAATATGCGTAATATATGTGAAGATCCAATTTATACAGGAAGCGATAAATATACTGCAACTTGCTTTTCTTCCAAATGAGGAAAAGAATATTGACTTCGATCCACTTGTTCAAGAGAAAACATTAAAGCGCATAACACGGTTCTTCCAACACAAGAAATATGTGATTTATAGTACTTCTTCTGCGATACGAATGTAATAGAAAGTTTCGTTTTTGAAGAAGACACCATTCAATAAAAATCCTACTCGGTATCAATAAGACTAGATGCTTATGCTTTAAACTAGATACTATACTTCCGGGCATAATTACTGGATCGAGCCGATTGAAAAGGACCAATGAATAATATAAATAAAGCAGCTTTATGTCTATAGTTTGAACATTTTATTTAAACTGTATTTTGTTTATATTAATAAAATCTGATACCCACTTTTATGAAGTTTTGTCATTACTGCAAATCCTATTATTTGTTTTTGAAAAACTTAACTAAAATATGATGTATTGTATGGGTCAAAAGCCACTTCAAGGTTTTCGCAGATATACATACAGTATTATAAACAAAACAAGCATGGTTAAGTTTAATAACCTTATAGTGTTAAAGCCTTATAAGGAGCAGTGAATATTTATGAAAATTAAATGTATCTGAAATACACTAGGTATGTTGTGTTTTTCTGAATGGAACGATAAAAGTAATACTGAACTAAGTGATATACATGTACAGTATTACTTTTCTGTAAGTAAGGTCTGGCCACTTTGAGGGGAATTTATTGTGATAAATTAAACGGGTACAAGGTTTTCAATTTTAATATTCTACAAGATATCTGAAATATAAAATACACTTATAAAAAAGCTTCTCAATGACTTAACTGCGAAAAACAACTTGAAATCATATAAAAAGGCATTGTCATTCACATTTCAACTTACTTAACATATTAATTTACTTTTAAATCTGTCTGACAATGCTATAAAACTCTATGCTAAAATCAAAACCTTCGACAATACAGACCGTTACATTTCAGTGAGGTAAAATCTTAATAAACAAATAATAACATTTATAAGGCAGGTTTGGTTGTATGGTTGAACATAAAACATGTTTACTATAAGTTTAGACCTGGGTCTCCATGAGTGTATTCTACAAATAAAAAACATTTTCGATTATAATCTATAATCTTTATTAATACGAGAGCATTGCATAGTTGTTCAATTATTAAGGTAATTTGAAATATGACACCTATAGTCATACAATAAGTTTAGTAAACAATACATGATAAAATACACAAGTATACATAAGACAAAATATAGCCTTAAGAGGTCTTAACTGATTGAAAATAAAATGAGATATTGATTTATATAACAGTATTATTATTTAAACATTAATTTATTTGGTTTCATACTGTCCGGAGTACATGATAGATTCTGTATGGTAGTAGTCTAGTTTACGGAGCATTGAATGGTTTTTGAAACCTTAATATTTGTAAAATACTCGAGCTATGCCAATGGGAACAATAAAAGTAAGACTGGACTGAGTGATATACAGTTGGGCACAATCTTTTAGTAAACAAGTTATGACATAGTACGGTCCTTGCACACCATATGAAACAAACCCTCTGAACTCAATATGCGATTGGTATGGGGATTGAGGTATGTTGTGTTTGTTATTCTGAATGGAACAATAAAATAATACTGAACTTAGTGATATACATGTTCAGTATTACTTTTCTGTAAGTAAGGTCTGGCCACTTTGAGGGGAATTTAGTGATAAATTAAATGGGTGCAAGATTTTCAATTTTAATAGTTTTTTTATTTTAATATTTTACAAGATATCTAAAAAATAAAATACACTTAGCTTCTCAATGACTGAACTGCGAAAAACAACTTGAAATCATATAAAAAGGCATTGTCATTCACATTTCAACTTACTTCACATATTAATTTACTTTTAAATCTGTCTGAAAATGCTATAAAACTCTATGCTAAAATTAAAACCTTCGACAATACAGACCGTTACATTTCAGTGAGGTAAAATCTTAGTAAACAATTTATAGGATTACTTCACACTTAAATAAACCTGGTCACTTTATAATTGAATGGTTAGTATTTGAAATTCCTGATGCAAGTAGGTTCCAAACAAATAATAACATTTATAAGGCAGGTTTGGGTGTATGGTTGAACATAAAACATGTTTACTATAAGTTTAGACCTGGGTCTCCATGAGTGTATTGTACAAATAAAAAACATTTTCGATAATAATCTATAATCTTTATTAATACGAGAGCATTGCATAGTTGTTCAATTATTAAGGTAATTTGAAATATGCTACCTGATAGTAATACAATAAGTTTAGTAAACAATACATGATAAAATACACAAGTATACATAAGACAAAACATAGCCTTAAGAGGTCTTAACTTATTGCTTTATATAACGGTATTATTATTTATACATTAATTTATTTAGTTTCATACTGTCCGGAGTACACGATAGATTCTGTATGGCAGTAGTCTAGTTTACGGAGCATTGAATGGTTTTTGAAACCTTAATATTTGTAAAATACTCTAGCTATGCAAATTGGAACAATAAAAGTAAGACTGGACTGAGTGATATACAGTTGGGCACAAACTTTTAGTAAACAAGTTATGACAAAGTACGGTCCTGGCACACAATATGAAACAAACCCTCTCAACTCAATATGTGATTGGTATGGGGATTGCAAATTAAAGCTTGCATATATGTTATATGATGTTTCCAAACCCAGCAAACTCTTTGGTTCACTTAAATTTAAAAGTTTGCTTATTGCGGCATAATGAAAACATGCAATGATCAAAGTATTTATTATTTTTTTCAAAATCGCAACATCACAAGTCCTAATTCACTTTGTATTAGCTTTAAAAGAATTATTGTGTACACTAAAATCACTGTTCACACTTATTTCTCTCACATTTTAAACTTCATTCTTATCCTTGTAAGATATTATGTTTATTCCATTATGCTAGTTTCTTTATTTTCTTATTTATATTTGTAATAGGCATTACTCTTAAGTTTTAAAGTTTCTCCTTATATCTGAAACAAAACATAACAAAATGATTAGGATTTGTATTATGTGTCATATACTTATTAAAGTGTATTGGTCAATTGTTAACTTTTTACTAAACCTTAATTTTTTTTATAGTAGGTAACCTATAGATGATAAAATTTTATATGATTTAGGAATAGCATTGTGGAGTTTAACAGAGATTGTTTAACATAGCCTGCGATATAGCTACAGATATGGGAAATCTTTATAAATCAATCTTTCTGCATGTCCAGTAACTCTTGTTCATTCCTAGCTTTAGCTTCCAATATGTAATTTGAAGGCAGTGTCAATAAACTCAGAGATAAATAGTGGTTTGCAATAGTTCTCACACACGATTTTTAAGCAACAAAAAAAATTTCAATGTCCGTCGTTTTTCCCCAAATTAATAAACCACACCTTAGTATTGGTGCTGCAAAACTCTTCAAATGATATTAGTTAAAATACACGTAGGAACTTACCATTATATGAACAGGCAATCCATTAGATCGTCTCCGCTGCAAATCTTGTTGTAAATTTAAAACAAGGACAGTGGCGATGTCTTCATTAATGCGAAATAGCTTATTATTTGGATTATTGGCGTCCCGTATCAATCTTCTAGATATCATTTGCATAGTAATATATCTCCGCCTCTCTTCCTCGGCAATTAATGCGAATCCAGTCCTTACAAAAGACATGGTCGGCAAGCTCAAAGGGATTGTTAGCGTCCCGTATTAATCTCCTGGATAACATTCATGAACTAATGTATCTCCTCCTCTCTTCCTCGGCAATTAATGCGAATCCAAAATCTATTATTTCACTAAAACAGTATGAGCGCGAGTCAAATGGCGGCTTCACGATTTTTACTCTACAAACTTTTTGACGTAGAGAAAAATTCGTTTATACGCTATGACAGTCGCCACCAGTCGTCTTCTATGAGTTCCATGCTACTGAATTCGGTTTACTCGGTAATTTCGTGATAGATTCGAGATACATTACCAATCGTGAGGAATCGTGTTGTCTATGCTACAGTTAACAGCTATCACGATAAATAACCGTCGTTTATGTCAAATACACGATCGTGAAAAGATCCGTGCTAGCACTGCTGAATCGAGTTCAGAGTGCTCTCCTTCAGTATCTAAAATTTGTCACCAGTCACCCTGTATAGTGAGAATATTGTATATTATAATATACTTAATACATTTTCAGCTTCTATGCTGGACTGGGAGCGAAAGAAAAACATAGAATGTGCCAGCTGCTTCTCTTCCCGGGCATACTGTAAAAGTCAGTTAAGGGACCGAGGTGTTATGGGAGGCTTTTTTGTGGGCGATAGGCTGACCCCCTGTCACTGCAATAGCCTCTCTCCACTATTATAATGCCTCCAAATTTGTCAAACGTGACATCAGATGGTTTTATTACCTCTGCTGTTCTGTCTACCCCATACGGGATACAGGCGTGAAGTTATGTATGTATGTATGTTAATACATTAATATTACTTGAGTTAATCGTGAATTTTTACTTGTAACTTTATTTTATTAATTTGTTATTATCAGATAAGTCGTTGATATATGCTTAAATTCTATGTTTTAATAATCGTTTAATTGTTAAAACTACCCCAGCCTCCAAACCGGCACAGCTGAAAATCAGCGCTGCAGCCTTCGGCTGTAGCATTTGCTGAGCTGTTGCCGTTTTCGACATTTTCTATTATTGATTTATATTTAATTCTTTCTGATTGTAAAATATTTTTATTGTCGAAGAAATTATTTTTTTCTTTCTTTCAGGAAACCCGCACAGTCCCGCGCGCCAACCGCTCCGCTTCCCTCACGCCGGAGCTTGTGAGTGTCCTACACATACTACAGTATAACTATACAGGGTGTTAGGTAGAGGATCCGAAAAACTAAGTGAGCGTGCTCGGGGACCTATTTCGAGCACATAAGGTGGCCAAAAAAATATCTGACCCTCTACTTTTTTAAAGGATTTTTTTGTTCATTTTTCAGTTTAAAATCGTACACATTTACCTCTATAACTATACATTATAATCTATTTTAGACTGGATGTTTTTACGTTATTTTGGTCTCTGATATATCTTTAAGCCACGTAAAGCAAAATTAGATACAGACCGAAATAACTGGTGTAGAACTCTTAGCGCCAATTTCACCGTGTAATAAAACGCGATCAATTCGAGTTGAACTCGGTCTACGCGTTAAAACGAGTTCCGCCTTCAATTTTTCTTTAGTCAAATCCGAGATTTGTTAATCTAAGATCAGAAGGAAATCGGGGCTTAGAGTGAAATAATCAAAATTAATTTTTCATCAAATTTCAACTTTGACATTGATTTAAAAAAAACCACTGGCAATACTGGAGGTGCGTTTAAAAACTTCTCTATTTATCACTTATTATAATGACAATAGATTGCTATAATACTTACCAGCTTGTTAAATAAATGAGGCATAAAGGAAAATTCAAACAACAGAAAAAAATCTAAATTATTTTAATTTTAAGTCTTCCTCAAACACAGCTCCTTTGTTACGAATACACGCCCTTCACCTACGAAGTATTTATTTTGTGGCAGTGTTTAGCGTCATTTCTGATTAAATTTTTGAAAAAACGTGCTCGATTCTCGTCTCCAATTTTTCTTTTGTGTTTATTTCTACACCAACTCTTTAGCACATCCCCAGACATAACGATCGAGCGGTGTTAAGTCGGCCAAATTCATCGAAATGTAGAATGTCTGTATTGACAAATGTCGAAATGTATAAATGGCAGAACTGCTATTTACATACTACCGGAACATAGCACGCGAGTATATATACAACTGTTTTCCTAATTCATGGATTGAGAGACGTGGCCCACTTGAATGGCCCGCAATGCCCTTACTTAACACCTATTTTTAATTATATTTATTTATTAACTTTTATAATAAATTGACGAATAAGAATAATATGGCTAATACTGTTGTATCCGACAGCGACATGACTTACGGGAACAATTCCTAAACTCAAGAAAAGGGGTTACAGGCTGCGGCCCACGGCCCGATAGTTGTTGTCGGGAAGTCGTATATATATATTCTTGCTGCTTTTAAATTTGTTGATAGCGCGATGTAGGTAATATGTTGTGTCGTCATCGTCTAGACGTCGCTACATACTCAAATATACAAAGGACACTCGGAACTTAATGTGTGTATATTTAATTAATTTTCCGATATATTTAAGATAATTATTTTCTTCCAGGGTCGCTCGTCATCCGAGGGTAGTGACGTGGACGCGGCGCGGCAGCAACGCGAACTTATATCGCAGTTGGAAGCTAAGAATAGGGAGATTATGCGGGAAATTGCGAGATTGAGGTAAATATTAAACATTTTATTTGTCAGGTTTATAATATACTTGAAATGAGTTTGTAATAAGCGTGAAAACTGGGCCATGAATTATTATTCTCTATTCTTTTTCACCATTTATTAATTTATCCATTAGTCGTCGTGGCGCCGTGGTTACTGTGCATATCAAATGATATCGCAGGTTAAGCAATTTCGGTGCGGCCGGTATTATCCTAATGCCGGGTGACCGCCGATCATTTATTTCTCAGAACGACTTCCGTGCTTCGGATTGCACCTTAAGCAGTCGGTCTCGGGTGCTGTATACTTGTACAGTAGTCGTTAGGGTTTGTCAGAAGCCATTTCGACGCCCTGAAAATTCCGACATCCACCACCCACTGGGCCAGCTTGGTGGATTACGGCCTAAACCTCCTCGTCACTCAGAGGAGAGACTCATAGCCCTGCACATTGCACGAAGTTGTGATGATGATTCATTTATTTACTCACAAATACATTATACATTAACACATTAATCCACCATTTCCCCACAAAACTAAATCAGTTTCAAAGAAGTGCGAGCGAAAGATCCGGTAAAAAGTTTTTCTTCCAACTACTCAATAGAAAGCGAGTCTTTAATGCTCTAGAGCAATAAAACTCTTTAATCATGAAATTTCATAAATTTTTATTGCTCGAGAGCATTAAAGACTCGCTTTGTACTGAGTTTTTAGTGTGCTTGTGAGGAAATTAAAGTATAGTTGAAAGGAAAGAAAAGCAGATTATGCACCTCGCCTTAAGTAATTTATATTGCCCTCGTGCCTGTTAGATTAGAGCAAAAATCGCTGCAATAATAAATTACTTGGTGCTCGATGCAGTAATCTACTATTATAACTCAGTACATTTGTACATGTTACTTTTAAGTTTGTAAAAGCTCAGGTTTACATTTCCACATTACATTAACATATCATCACAGCTAGGAAGATAGTAGATAATATATTATATATTTTTAAAATATTGTAAGGATAGGACATTTGTCTTCCGTGCCCCCTGATAGAAAGTGCGCATGAAGACTATGGTGGTACACGACCATCCACGAGAAACTTATTCACTCGGCACTTAAAAGTACCAGGACTGTAGTGGTCAGGGAAAACAGACGCAGGCAGATCGTTCCACAGCTTGGCAATCCGTACCAAAAAGGAACTATCGAAGCGTTCGACTTTTAAGTCATTATCTAACAATATTGAGGCAATGGTAGACGGAATTTTATGTTTGATACATTAAAATTTATGTCCCCTGGTTAAGGACTCTGCTTAAGTTTTGTACTTTACTTTTATAGTCATAATCTAACCCAAAAATATTATTTTTTCATTTTATGTTCATGTCATTTACTTACTGATCACACTACTTCGATTTAAAAAAAAAACGAATTGTAAATTGTTTTAAAAACTGGCCGCGTAGCGTCGGCCTATAGTAGCCCTACCCTGGTTAAATGAGCCGTAAAAGGAGACTAGTACTGTCGAACCAATTGAATCAAAGCTCATTTTGGCAAACCGTCTACATGCTAGTAGGTCGAAATTCGCTTGAAGATAGGTTTCCTTGGTGACGAACTTGTTATCATTTAAGTAAGTAAGTAAGTAAAACGTTTATTTGGTACAAAAAACTGTTGTTTACAAAAAAAAAAAAAATTTACTTATATCGATATACAACAAAAAATATACTTACTTAACAAAAAAAAAAACATTAATGTACCAAAATGGCCTTCGCTCAGCATATACTGCAGTGCCCAAGGGACCGCAACGCTGATTTTTAGTGACAGCCAGAGATCGAAAAGGAATTTAAATTTAAGTGCAACTCTGCGCGAAATAACATCATAAAATTAATATTAACAGTAACTTAAAAAAATTCAAAAATACATAAACAATGTGTCCATCAGGTCCATATTACAAAATTAAAAAGTAAATCAAAAGTATTTCTAAATATACAAAAGAAAAAAAAATGTAGGATTAAAAACATCAATATTTCAGTAAAACATATTATACAGAAACTTAGACCTAAAATTATCAGTATACTCTCTCTCATAAATATTTATGGTTATACAATACCATTTTGTAAATTAAGAAGATATATCTTAAAATTATGTTTCAAAGTGCTAACTCTAAGAGAATTTCGTATCGGCGGGGGGATATTATTCCATTTCATTCAACACTGACTTTTATTGAGTACGGAATTCGTACAGTAACTATCTAAAATGTCCTAAGTGCATTATACGCGATAGACCTGACAAGTTTGACAGTTTCAAACGAATTATTAGCAAAATGGGTCATGATTCAGTTGGTGTTCGATAGTACAAGTGATCCCACTTGGTGAAAGGACCGGCTAACCTTCATTAAAGTCTCGTGCTGATGTGTGTTTCGGTTTTTTTTTTATGAAGAACCATTTCCGTCCTTATCCCGTGTGTTTCTATCTGACTTCATTTTCACTTAACCTCAAGTGAGATACAGTTCAAATGTAGGTTAAGTTATCGATAAAAAACACTTTCTACTTCCCTATATTTATAAGTATCCACGGCTTGAGGTTATTACTTAAAATATGTAATAGAGTCTGGCTAACGAAAGTAGACACTGGATTTTGTTTGCAAAACTTTTATATGGCAGTCCTAGCATAAATGTAATAGTCGTTTTTCTGGTGTCACTGTTGTCAATCGAACGGTTGTTGGTGGTTTTGGTAATTGAGTTTTCGTAATTTTCGTATTTAAAAGTGAATAAAAAAGTGAAAATTAAAATAGTTTCATAATCAATTCAAAAAAATTCTTTATTAGTGTTACAATTTGCGATTACAAATGTAGGCTAATCTAATGCTAAAATAGTGCTAAATATTTTAAGAGCGGTTAAGAATGATGTGTGGGTTTAGATCAGAGTCTGGCTAACAAAAGTAGACAATGGGGGTTTTTGCAAACTTCTTATTTTCTTTTTCTTTTCATTTTCATTTCATTTCATATAGACTTGCTGGATTCAGATTTTGATAGCAATGAATAAAATTCATTATTGTATTATGTTGTTTTATTTTTAAACCCGATTGATACTAGTTGCCTCTCGTTTTAATAATATTGGGTTGGGGAAAAAGTTTCTTCGCATTTTTTAAGAAAATTCAAAACATTTTTTAATATAGTTTATTGACATTTAAATAAAGTATGTATGTACCATTTTGTTCGATAACCTTTTGCCATCTTGTAGGTAGGGACATGATCCCATTGCTATAAAAATTTTGGGACCTCTCATCAAAATACCGCGACAAGTGGATTTGGCAGTCCCTCTCGTGATGTTAACCTAACACTGCCTAAAGAATTCTGAAGAGACCGAAACAGGTGGAAATCTGAAGGTGCAAGGTCAGGACTATACGGCGGATGCATTAACACCTCCCAGCCAAACTTTCTTAATTTTTGCTGAGTGGCTATAGATGTGTGAGGTCTAGCGTTATCATGATGAAACACCACACCCCTTCTGTTGATCAATTGCGGCCGCTTTCTCTCAACTTCTTGTTTTAATCTCATAAGTTGTTCGCAGTAGAGTTCAGAATCGATAGTCCTGCCTGGTGGTAACAGCTCATAATGAATAATGCCCTTCCAATCCCACCACACACACAACATCATCTTATTGCGAGTTAACCCGGGTTTCACCACAGTCTGTGAAGCTTGACCGGTCTTTGACCACGATATTTTTCGCACGTTCTTGTCGTACGTGATCCACTTTTCATCACCAGTTATCAGCTTCTTCAAATATGATTCGGTTTCGTTACGTCGTAATAAAGAATCACAAATGAGTACACGGTTCATTAGGTTTCTTTCAGTGAGCTCGTGCGGTACCCAAATATCGAGCTTTTTTGTGTACCCAGCTGTTTTCAAATGCGCCAAAACTGTTTTGTGGTCAATTCCCAGTTCTTCAGCTACGTCGTAACTACTGATATGTCGATCTTGCTCCACTTTTTCAAAAATGGCATCCATTTTATCCGTAATAGGGCGACCAGAGCGAGGTGCATCTTTGACATCAAAATTTCCCTATTGAAAACGCTTAAACCAAATTTGTGCTACTCTCACAGATACTGCACTAGGTCCATAAACATCGCAAATTTTTTTCGCGGCTTGCGTGGCTTTTTTACTTTTTTTGTAGTAAAATTTTAAAATGTATCGAATTTCTTCATTAGATTCATTCATCTTGACAGTACGAAAAACAAATGAAAATCACACATTTTCCTAATTTGAATTTGGAATTATATTCTTTAAAATTTTAACTTTCAATGATACCAAAACCAGCCAGATACAAATACTATAGCCAAAGAGATTTTATTACAAGTTTATACATACTATAATGCGAAAAGACTTTTTCCCCAACCTATTATACTTCTTATCGAAAAGTGGCACAGTACCAAATTTTATTTTTTACAATTCTTTTATAAAAAAAATCAAGTATCAAGATTGTTTAATCCATGTATTTCGTACTATTGTCGGGGTTACCATGATGCTATTTTTTTAAATTTGCCGAGGTTTTTCAGACTCTCCTTTCATAAGCCAGACTATACATGTTTCATTATTAATTTAAAATCTCATCCAAACAGGCAACAAGAAGCAGAGACCCTCACTCCAGGGAACCCCTCATCTAGCAACGCTCCTCCCTTAGTCTCCGAACTAAGGGCGCTAAGACAACGCAAGGACGAGCTAGAAGGTCACCTATCCTCGCTGCAGGACTCCAGGAAGCATTTGATGCAGCAGTTGGAGGGACTTATGACTATGTTGAAGGTAGGGGACGATTTTCAGAAACGAAACATGTAACAGTTGATACCTGACTGTTTACATTGCCGCTCTCCGCTTAACTTAGTAGAAACGTTTTGAGTTAATATGCACGACAGTTCAAAATTGACAATTCTAGTGACGTTTCCCTAATGAAATTGTTCGATCTTCTAATCGATGGTTTAGACTTATCGAATCAGTTTGTAAAAATATATATTCAAAATTACGATTACAAGATGGCCGCTCATATTCATCGATTCAATATCGATATGGTAGTGTCATCCTATCGAATGAACGTTCCGTGTCTTTGCTTCTCTCAATTTATTTTCTGATATCACTTTTGACAATATTGTATGTAGGCATTATAATGATGGAGAGAGACTATTGCAGTGACAGAGGGTTCACCTATCGCCCACGAAAAATCTCCAATCAAATCTTTGTCCCTTAACTGACTTTTACAGTATGCCCGGGATAAGAAGCAGCTGGCACATTCTATATTTTTCCTCTGCTCCCTGTCCAGCATGGAAGAATCTCTCCACCATTATAATGCCTCCAATATTATCAAACGTGACATCAAATGATTTTATAACCTCTGGTGTTCTGACTACCCCATAAGGGATACAAGCGTGAAGCTATGTATGTATGTATGTATGTGTATAGTTTTTATTTTTTACTGTGCCAATTTATATATTATTACTTGTAAGTAGTTTGTGCGTAATGGTAAATGAGAATTGTCACTCATATCACCTGAAAATGTTTCTACTATAGCGATAGTTCCCTAGAATTGATTGAAGCTAAAGGATCCAGGAAGCATTTGATGCAGCAGTTGGAGGGACTTATGACTATGTTGAAGGTATGCCCTGGCAAATAATTCATTGCAGTAAAATGACAGTTCCAGTTTCACTTTCGGAAACAAAAAAGTGGTTTTGAGTTAATGAATGTACCTAATTATTTATGTACCAAAAAACGATATTATACCTAAATAATAATATCGTAATGTATAGAAAAAAAGTTATTGTGGCTCTTTTTTTTTCCCTGCCAAAGAATGACACCTTACTGTGGCGCCCCAAAGGGCGTCCACAGATAGGGAGAGGGTGAATACTCATAGTACGCACTGGGCCCTGCACGGGAATAAATCCCCGCCGACAGTAGCAACCGCTCGCCGACGGAATGCCACCGTATACCCAGCCAGTGTGAGACTTCTACTCACTCACTAAACCCCCTTCTCCGATCCCTAACTCAAGAGCTATTCCTAGATCGTGTAATGAGCTACCACCCCGTGGGTCCGGGGCGCGCATTTTATTTTAGCTCATAAGATTTTTCTTTTTATATGGTGCTGTTAGCGAAAGGCAACTATTCTTGAAATTTAATTTTTAACGACAAAACGAGTTTTAAAAGCAAGAAGTTATCAAGTCTCTGTAACCTTTTTAAAGCATAAGGTATGTTTGGTAATTCATTATTTTCATTGAAGTAGATACACACCTGAAATTCAATTATTAATAAATTTCTTTTAAATTTTATGCAAAACGAATGACAAATACTCCTTCGTTTTCAATCGTTCTCATTCAGTACTTACACTACGAAGTTTTTAACTGGTATCATTATTTTTCTATTTGACATTTCGATCTGTCACTTTTCTTGCATTGAATTATTTGCCAGAGTGTAGGAGACGGTCCTTACATAGTCATAGTTCCAGTGGAAAGCTGGGAAAGTTTTATTTATGAGATGTTTTTTAAATAATATATACGAATATAATAAAGCTTGTTGTATGAGTTTGTTTATCTGAATGAGGTAATCTTTGAAAGTACCAATAGCATGTTTTCCTCGTTGACAAGCTTTGAATTTTCATAAGGAAAGTTTAGTAAAATTCATTATGATTTCGTGTGTCTTTAATGTCTGAAATAGAAAGATGATAGTTTAAAGAAGTCGTAAAAAAACATATCCACTGGAAACTGGATTTTTAACCTATACAAAGTCATGGCTGGTTAGTCCAAAGTAAATTACACAAACTGGTTATCTTGTATATGACCAAAAAGTAAGCATTTTACACAGTATCCTATTATACAGACCCGAGATAGTTTAGAAAAGTTTTTCCTTAACTGGCCTGCAGTGCTAGCACGGATCTTTTGTCGATCGTAAGTTTACGAATGCTCGTATAGTATGGAGTCGGTTGCAAGTTTTTAGTAACAATGTAATTTTTTATTTTACAGTTATTTAAGAGTAGAACCTGCTAACAAACATTCAAAATTAACAAGGAACACATTTATTTAAGCTGACCATGCGGCAATGGATAGATTTCAATTATTGCTTGCAAAACCGTCTCCATACTATACGAGCATTCGTAAACTTACGATCGACAAAAGATCCGTGCTAGCACTGCTGCTTAGACTCGAACTTCAGAACCCACATTCCACGGCAGTGGTTAAGTTTAATTTGAGATCTATTTCTTAATATCTATGTTTTATTTGACAGACGCAGCAGTCTTCCCCCAGGTCGACTCCAAACTCATCTCCTCGCTCCACCAAGAGCCCGCCGCTGCCGGGGTCCCAGCCGCAACCTAGTGCTCCGGAGAGGTACGATATAAAATAATAAAACGGTAGCTTTTATAAACATGAACTTACACATACAATCAACCAGCACTGGGCTAGCTTTTTGGATTACCTACGGCCTAAATAAACCTAACCTAAAAAAAACAAACCACGAAATTTTCACTATAATTTTTTTTTTGATCCATGCAAATATTTCTAAAAAGAAGCTACAATTTTCTTTCAATGTCAGACTTAATGATTTGATTCAATGAGTGAGGTTAGGTTTATCATCTTATTAAATAACACGTTTCATTTTGGTATGGACGTCTGGCCAGCACCTGTGCCAAATAAAATAGTTGTGGAATACCATTATGAAAACACTTAAAATAACTGTTTATTAAATTGATAATTACTTTTCGTGTACATCAAGAAAAACTACTTGAATCGATAATGACCACAGGTGCCTGACGACACCATATTTAAGTCATATTTACACTGACATTCCTATATTTTTGATTTCTGCCTGGACGTAAAAGAAGATTTTAATGAAAAAAAAAACAAGAAAAACAAACTGAATTCATAAAATATTGTATATTTTTATAGATAGTAGTAGTGGTGAAATGTCACTTCCGTACACTTCCGGACTTCAAAAACTATGTAAATACCTACCCAGATAAATTGTTAATGTTCTTATTACATTAATTAATATTAATTAATTTTTGGCAGAAATTTACTATACGGGGTAGTAATATGGATGGAATAGAAACAGGAATAGGATGGCGTTTATAAAAATTATTTAAAAATTTTTAGTGGGTTGGTTTTTTGAATGCGGTTCACTTTTTTCTTAAAAAGAAATAATTAGTTTGCTTTCATTTTGTTTTTGGTTTTATGACTTCTTTTATTTATTTTTTATTGTTTAAAAACTCGTATGCTTCGAAGTAATAATATATTTTTTAAGTTTTTGTTATTTTTTATACATTCTAAGAACAAAAGACAAATCTCTATAGGTTTGGAACACATTTTATTGCTAGATTAAGTACTTACGGCCATTTTGTATAACTGTGGAGATTTATGGCAATAACGTCATTTTGTTTTTTCATTCGTACACCTAAATTACTGATTCAACTTTTGTGAATAATTTCCACGATCCTAAAATTTGGCACAGGTTGCGGCCAGGAATGCAACGGAACATTTAATTTTTAACCGAATTCAAAAAAAGGAGGTTATCAGTTTGACCTGTATGTATGTATGTATGTATGTTTGTCCGCGATTTTCTCGCATTTGGCCGAACCGATTTGGATGCGGTTTTCAGAAAAAGATTTGTCATGTTTAGGAGAAGGTTTTAGTATATTAACCAACTTAAAAAAATAAGGTTCTCAATTTATCTGTTTATTTTGTATCAGAGATGAGCCGAATGTTCGACCGAACATTCGTATTTCGTACATTCGACTTGTATTCAGACGAATGATTGATTGATTTGCCAAATAATTACCAAATACTAGCAGTTTCACGCGGTTTTACCTGCGCAGCTTCTGATTAAAAGCAGCCAATTTGCTATTCCAGACTGTACATTATTCACTATGCCAAACTTACACATTTATTATAAAAGTATGACTTTAGTTTTTTACTCTGCCAATCACGGATGGACGGCTATGTTTTTTTTTATCAGCCAACTTACAAAAAGGAGGTTCTCAGTTTAATCTGTATGTTAATTATGTTTGTCAAAGATTATCTTGCGTTTGGCTGAACCGATGTTGAGGAGGTTTTTGAAAGGATATTTGTCCCATTTAGGAGAAACTTTTGGTATTTTAAGTGACTTCAGAAAGGAAGGTATCAGTTTGATCCGTATGTATGTATGTTTTTTCGCAATTATCTCACGTTTGGGTGGATTGTTTTTGATACAGATTTTTCTGTTTTACATTTACTTACTTTTAATTTTGAGCTAGCTATTACTTTTTTTCATAGTAAGTTAGTTTCCACATTTGTAGATATTCGTGTTAGATTTTTGAAGTGATAAGTTTTGGATAAGTTCTTAACTGACTGTTCGCACGAAGTTTTTTTAAGTGAATCTCTCTGCGTTTATCAATTTCTGCAGCACGTGCAGCATGCTGGCGTTACCTAGACAAGACCATCTCTTGCTGCATCAAGTCGTCGTTTTTTTTCGTTGGGAGTCTTATTCCTCTTCTTTTCTTTCTTAAAGCGTCCTTCTCCCTAGTTTTCTACCCAGGCTTACATGCACAAATAATAGTAAGCAGGTCAAAGTCATGGTGTTACAGTACCAAAACATTACATTACTAGTAGTAGGTAGTTACTGATAACAGAACTAGCTCAAAACTTTTTACTAAAAAACTATAAATGTAGAAAAAAACTAATAACTAGCCCAAAACAAATGCCTAACACTAAAAAGTATGAAATAAAAAATAGAAATAAAAAACATAAAACCAAAATGAAAGCAAACTCATTATTTCTTTTTAAGAAAAAGAGAACCGCCTTCAAAAAATCGACCCACTAAAAATGTTTAAATATTTTTTATAAACGCCATCCTATTCCGGTTTCTATTCCGTCCATATAACTACCCCGTTTAGTAAATTTCTGCCAAAAACGAATTAATAAATTATAATGTAATAAGAAAATTAATAATTTATCTGGGTAGGTATTTACATATTTTTTGAAGTCGGTGCCAAACCAAAAAAAGTACGACTGCTGCCAAACAGAGAAAATTATAACGCGAACGTAACGTATCAACCCTCAAGTTTGGGCCTTTCGGTATTTTTGCCGCCGTAGAAAGCGTCAGAGTCTGTATTTTAGAGAACAGCACCCTCCTCATTTCGATTTCCTAAAAATATGAACAATTTAATTTAATTTATAATTATACAAAACATGTAACTATGTAAGTACTTCATATGCAGTGTGCTTTGTTGTCCTAAAAATTTGGTTTGGCACCGACTTCAAAAAATATGTAAATACCTACCCAGATAAATTATTAATGTTCTTATTAGATTATAATTTATTAATTCGTTTTTGGCAGAAATTTACCAAACGGGGTAGTTATATGGACGGAATAGAAACCGGAATAGGATGGCGTTTATAAAAATTATTTAAACATTTTTAGTGGGTCGATTTTTTGAAGGCGGTTCTCTTTTTCTGAAAAAGAAATAATGAGTTTGCTTTCATTTTGGTTTTATGTTTTTTATTTCTATTTTTTCATTTCATATCATTAAAAAAATCTACTGAAGACTTGGCTGTATGGGCATGGAAGAAAAAAAATTTCTGCTTTATTTTTTAGTTAGTTGAGTATATTGTGCTTTTATTATTCTTGGGAAAGGGGATGGGATGTACGGATCAAGTCTTTTCCTTAAGATCAGTGACCGAGAAGGTTCTGGCCAGACACCGAAAGGTTTTCTGCTGCTTCATCGACTTGGAAAAGGCTTATGACAGTGTGGTGAGAAGTGAGCTGTGGTCAACTCTGTCCGAGTATGGGGTGGATAGTGACTTGATACGGGCACTCAACTCCTTATATAAGGACTCGAGTGCCTGTATCAGGTTGAATGATGACTACACGGATTGGTTTAGCATCGAACGCGGTGTTAGACAGGGCTGTGTAGCGTCTCCATGGCTGTTCAACCTATTCCTGGATAGCTGTTTGAAAGATCTGAAAGAATCTGAATGGGGCTTAGAAATGAATGAGACAGTGATCAAAACTTTGCTTTACGCTGACGTTCAGGTTCTACTTGCATCTTCTGCGTCGGAACTGCAACAAATGGTCAATGTTATGTATGAGTCATTTAAAAGGAAAGGCTTGAGAGTGAACGTTGGAAAGACGAAAGTCATGGTTATGGAGAGGAATGAAGATATGACGGATTGCAATATTATGATAGGAGACGAAAAAGTGGAACAAGTGAAAGAGTTTGCATACTTAGGGTCCTTGTTTACAAGAGATGGGAAGTGTCAAGGTGATATTGAAAGGAGAGTAAAAGCAGGAAATTGTGTTAATGGCGCCTTGTACTCGGTTATGGCAAGCAAAATTATACCGAATAAGGCTCGTCTAGCCATACTTGAAGGAGTTTTGGCGCCAACACTTATGTATGGTAGTGAATCTTGGGTGTGGCAGTAGAGACATGAAAGTAGGATTAATGCTGTGGAGATGAGAGCGTTGAGAAGCATGTGTGGAGTGAAATTGAGTGATAGGGTGCGCAACAGTGAAATAAGAAAGAGATGCGGATTGAAAGAGGATGTAGTGACTAAAATTGAAAAGGGTATGCTACGGTGGTTTGGACATTTGGAAAGGATGAGTGAAAGAAGATTTACGAAAGAGGTGTACAGAGCAAGAATGGATGGTGTTGTTGGAAGGGGCCGGCCTAGGCGAACGTATGCCGATCAAATTGGTGACATTTTGAAAAAGGGCCTAGTCAAAAGTACCCGTAACCGGCGATCATGTATGAAAAGATTGATGAACGTGGAAGAAGCGAAAGAGGTATGTTTGGATCGCAGCAATTGGTGTTCCCTTGTCTCTGCCTACCCCAAGGGGAGACATGCGTGAGGTTATGTATGTATGTATGTATGTATTATTCTTAGTTTTTATTCGCAACTGTATCAACCTGCACCTTCGGGTGCGCCTCGGTTCGGGTAGATATTTGTCGGAACTCTTTGCAATGACAGGCTTTCCCCACTCATAATTAAATATACTATTTTATGTTTGTCTCCAGAGAGCCAACAACTCGAGGCACGGTTCGCAGTGCGCCTCAAACCCCGTCTCTCGGGGAAAGAGAGAGAATCGACATGACACACAGCCTTGGTAAGTTTTTATTTATAGCCTTTATGACAGTGTCAATAATAAAGTGTTAATTATTGTCATTACGGTAGGTTTGTGAGGTCAACTAAAGATTATCAAATGACAAGTTTTGTTCGAGTAAGTCGGCTTAGAAAAATGACAGATTAAACTTAAGTTTTGTTCACTTAGAAAAATTAAAAAAAAATATATATTAAAATGTTTTTGTTATAGTCTGGCTAATGAAGGTAGAGAATGAAAAAATCTGGCGAATTGAAAAAATCCCATCATGGTAACCCCGACTATAGTGCTACACGTATGGATTAAACAAACTTGATACCTGATTATTTTTTTTATGAAACTATTGTAAAAAGTAACAATATTAGTACTGTCCTACTTTTTGATGAGAAGTACATAATTAAAATGATAGGCAACTAGTATTAATCAGGCTTAAAAATAAAACAATAAAATACAATAATTATTTTTATTCATTGTAATCAAAATCTGATTCCAGCAATTCTATATGGAATGAATCGTCAGAGTCACTTGTATCGCTGTTTTCTACATTGATTATGAAACTATCAATTTTTATATTCATTTTCAAAATTCCAAAACCTCAATTACCAAAAGCACCAACAACCGTTCGGTTACCAACAGTGACACCAGAATAAGTTGCCATATAAAAAGTTTGCAAAAACCCCCATTGTCTACTTTCGTTAGCCAGACTCTAATTAACCTGCTCTTAAAATATTGAGCACTATTTTCGCAGAACCCTGTATTTGCAGGTATATACATATTTGCAATATAGACCGCTGAATGTGCTCTCCATAATTTATGTTTACGGACATGTTACTACATGTTAGATATTTCTTATAAATTAAATTCTATTCTAAAATACCCTATTATGATATGTTTTAAAAATCAATAATGCGTAAGAAAAATGCCCAATGAAGTGTAAACAAAATATTAAATTAGTGATATTTTTTATTCAAGGTGGAATGGATATGGGCGGCGATCGAGGTTTTCATCAAAACCAAAGACCTACAACAAGTAAGTGTTATTTATTAAATAAGTAATAAAAAACGAATAATTGCAAAAATATATTTTTAATACAGTTGCTCAAAAAGTGGCGTATTGCAGGGACGTGTAGCGTTCGGGGTGTGGGCTATTACACACTCGTGCTTTTTCTTTACCTTTTCCGCACTCGTGCGTTCTCTTTCCCAAATGTCAAAATAATGTCTATTAAAAAGAAAAAAACCAACCACGAAGTTTTTACTTAAAAAAAAATTCATAGAAGTTTTTACGATTCATACAAATATTTCTGAAAAGAAGCTACTAATTTGTTTCAATATCAGATATAATGATTTGATGCAATGAGTTAGGTTAGGTTTCATTTCATTTTATCTCATTAAATTCATTTTCATTTCATGTCAATACAAAAAATCTACTAAAGACTTGGCTGTATGGTCATAGTTCCCTTTGCCTACCCAGAATGGGTAACCAAAAAAAAATCTCTGTTTATAATCACAGCTGGCGCCATTTTGTATATTTTATAAAATTGCTTAATTTTTTCGCAACTGTATTAAAAATAGTCGTTCAGTACACGTGCGGAACCGTCATTGCAACTCGTTCCGACTGTCAACCCTCGCCTTCGGCTGCGCCTCGGCTCGTGTAGACATTTGTCGGAACTCTTTGCAATGACAGGCTTTCCGCACTCGTAATGAAATATACTATTCCCCACTCTACAATATATTGTCAGGCATCCTGGCAGTTTTAGGCTTAAAAAGGCCTTTTTAAAATTATAACAAAGGAATACGTGCGAAACTCAGCGTGATTACGATATGTATAGCTTGACCGCGAAATAATTTTTATTACTTTTGATCGGTGCCATGTTCGACCTCAATCTTTTTTTTTTTTTTTTTTATATATGACTAAACCCGCGTTTGACCTCAATCTCACCTGATGGTAAGTGACGATGAGGTCGAAGATGAAAGCACACGGGTTTAGGAAGGAACTGGCTCTTTATACAATATTGCCGGAACACATTACCGCCGGAGCGGTAACATTTGGCGGCAGACTTTATATAAAGGGTGGTCGCTAGCCAGGCGGACCCAGAAGGGATCCTACCACCAAGCATAATGAAGATGAGGTCTCTCACATGGTGTTAAGTGAAGATGAGGTCCAAGATGTTAGAATACACGGTCCTTGGTGAGGTACTTGGAGAGTCTACCTCGGTACACAGGTTGCCTTGTATAAATCGCTTCCAAGCGATAAGGCCGCCCTTCATACATAATGTGTTCTTTTATTTGTGTTTTTTTTTATTCTGGATTTGTTTTTGTGTATAATAAAGGGTGAATAAATAAATACCTCAATAATGTCAGACCCAGTCGACCGGCTGGTGTAGCGGTAACATACATTGCCTTCTATGCCAGAGGTCCTCGGTTCGAATCCCGGCGGCGGCGGATATTTGTGTGATGAACACAGATATTAGTCGTCAAGTCGTCAATGGATGTTTATATGTTTATTTAAGTTTATTCTAATAAAAAATATGTATTTATTCAATATGTATGTTTATATATTTCTTAAGTATATCAGTTATATAGTATCCATAACACAAGTTCTTTAAGAAACTTAATTTGGGCTAGATAATGATGTGTGAGTATCACAAATATTTATATTTATATTTATTTAATGTTGCCACACCAATCAATCGACGGGTCTTTCCTTCACCAATCATCGACCGGTTTTTTCCGATCGGTTTGGCCTAGTAAAAACTATCTATCGACGTCGACTAATCTATTGCACCATTGATCGACACCGTCGATTAACGATCGATCGATAGGTGTGACAACCTTAGATAGTGCCCGCCCGGAATGCGGGAGATCAGGGTTCGAGTCAAAGGTGGGATCGATTTTATTTGGTATTTTTATGTATCCAACTATTTATTTATTTAATACATCACATAAAAATACTATTTTAACTGAATTTTTCGTTGTCTTCGTCTGATTATGCGCGATATCCAGTTCAAAAGTGTCTAATTTATGTTTGTTTTTCAGTGGGCATAGAAAATAGGAGTCTTCGAAGCGACTTACTCTACGCCGCCGACTCTGTTACTAACGCCATGTCTACTCTAGTACGAGAACTAAACTCAGGTGAGTTATTTAACTTAAATATTAATACGAATTTGTTTCATAATATTCTTATATTCTTATTTAATTTTATTGTAATGTAGCTTAAAGGAAAGGAAAGGAATGTGTTAGGAAAGGTTACTGAGACTTAATTATATTTAAGTATAGATTTTTGTCAGTTTTAAATCGAGAATTGACAACGGATCCGTTTTTGAGTTATGATTAAAGTTGGAGGAAGCTATTATAATACGAGCTTAAATTTGCAGAATACAAGTAATAGTTACTAATATAATCTATTAGTAATTACTACTAAGAATATTATTTATATTTCTATTTCTTATTTAATAATTTTTAAACCAAGGACTGTATACCGTTATAACGTCATACCGTTAAATTAGGTGTATTTAAAAATAACAGTACAGGAATTCATACTGAAATAATTCTTGTACCTTTTTTATTATTGTAGCATAACTGATTTTTTTTCAGTTAACTGAAATTTTCCGGTATTAATATTGATATTAAAATTTTATTTTTAAATAACTGTAGAATGTTCGATAGTTTAGTTGAAGCCTATGAAGCGTAGGTACATATGCTGACCTAAACATTTCGGTACAGAAATTAAATAAGTTAAAATATTTCTTTACTTAAAACATCTACAGAAATCAATCCGGTATACATTATTTGGGTACTGATATAATGTAGTTAGATTTTAATAACTCGTACAGTTATTGTGTTTGATGAAGCAGTACACTAATAAGGGTACTGAGATTTTACTAGTACAATTAAAAAAATTTATACCGATATGCAGTCCCTGTTTAAACATTATTGTGTGAAAAAACTGTTCCTTTAAGTGTAGGTAACTGTTTTAAGATATTTTTGATATTATTTTGTATTCATGTTTCATTTTAGCATGTATGTAACTAACTGTTAAAAAAACCTAAAAAACGCAGTATGGGTGTTACCACACCAGTAGACCGACCGTCGATCGATGGTGGAATAGATTAGTCGACGTCGATCGATAGTTTTTACTATACCCGGCGCGGCGAACCTTTATTCCTATGACACTGACAGTAATTTCCACAACATAACCTTGTAGTGCAGTCACCGTTACATTAGAATCGTATTGGAGGCTTCTAAAAATGGCATTTATTTATTTTACGTAGCTATATTCCAATAAAACGATATTCCGTTGGAATAATAACAATCCATAACATTTACAAGAAATTATCTTAATCACACTTTAGGTTTACGTTCTGCAAAAGTTACTTCGTAGGGTATTTATTAAATCATACCACGACAAAGATCAAGGTTCACCACGCCGGGTATAGACCAAACCGATCAGAAAAAAACCGATCGACGCCGTCAGCCGACGTGGATCGATTGGTGTGATAACACCATAACTGTGTCAGGAATATTATTTGCCATGCTATTTTCAACTCTTATAGCAAATAATTTATGATTCTATATCCGTCAAAAACTATTGAAGATGTTGAATTTGAAGTATCATGACCGATTAAGGGCATGCTATCTTTTATAGTATTTGATTTAAAATAGTATTCTTACGCATGCGTTTAACAAGTTCTTAGACAATGTTTTACTTTTTAAATTTACAAGTTGAATTTTGTTAACATGCACATTATGTCGGGGTCAAATGATGGAATTTTATTGGTCTTTATATTTGCCAATACTTATATCAATTCAATTAAAATACTTTATTGAAATTGAAATAAAACGAAATAATAAATTTAAAGGACACAGAAAGAAACGTAAGTTATGCAATTTAGCCGCTCTTGTTTCGGGCAACCCGAAATCAATATAAATCTATACCAATTTATAATTTAACATAACATAGCCAAAGAGTTTTTTTTTGGAACGCACTACACTCTGTAACTAGAGTCTGACTAACGAAAGTAGACAGTGGGGGTCTTTGCAAACTTTTTATATGGCAGTACTAGCATGAATGTCATAGTCGTTTTTCTGGTGTCACTGTTGTCAATCGAACGGTTGTTGGTTGTTTTGGTCTTTCGTATTTGAAAATAAATAAAAAATAAAAAATTTGATAGTTTCATAATCAATGTAGGAAACAGCGATACCAGTGACTGACGATTCATTCCATATAGAATTGCTGGATTCAGATTTTGATTACAATGAATAAAAATAGTTATTATTTTTTTGGTTTATTTTTACCTACTTCTCATCTCATCAAAAAGTAGGACCAACCAATATTGTTATTTTTTACGATAATTTTATAAAAAAGACTAATCAAGTATCAAGTTTGTTCAATCCATTGTGGGGGTTGCCATGATGACATTTGTAATTCGCCAAGTTTTTCCAGTCTCTACTTTCATTAGATATGCCAAAAATCTTTTCTGAGTTCAAGACCTAACTGTTGAAGAAGCTTCTAGGCTTTCGTGCATTCTTAAATTCCTTCAGGGTCAAAATTTACATAGGTAAAACGCTGTTATAAAGAATTGATTAAACTGAAACCTATGGATTTCATTTTCCTTGTTTGATTGGGGCAAAAAGACCAAGTAAAATAACATCATATAGGCGATTTTAAAACACTTCTACTCGTTATCATCATCACAAATCTTTGTAATGCGCCCACTGCGGGGCTATGACCCTCTTCTCTGGGTGACGAGGAGTTATAGGCCACCAAGCTGGCCCAGTGCTGGTTAGTGGATGTCGGAATTTTCAGGGTGCCGAAATGGCTTCTGAAAAACCCTAAACAACTAATGTATACAAGTATACAGCACCCGGGAACGGCTCCTTAACGTGCCCTCTGAAGCACGGAGTACAAATGGAGACTATTTTAGTTTAGAGAAAACATAACTGTGTTTTAAAATCGCTATTGTAGTCGTTTAATTTCTTTTTTTTTATGTTGTCGAATATTTTTTTCAGAATCTGACACCGAAGATACTGTGAAAGGTGGGAAAGACGCTAGAAAACAAAGAAGTAAGTATTTACAACACGAAATAACAATAATATATTTAAAAAAAGAGATTTTTATTTAGGAACTAGAAATTAATATAATAAAATTGTGGTGCCATTGCAAAAATTTCAATGGAATTAAATTTAAAGTCATCCTAAAGGAGGCCTGTCTGAACAAAATCTAATAATTCTATGTTTTTTTTTTAATTCTTATTTTTAAGAGGCTTTTATTCTAGGAGAATATGTCAGCCTCATCGTGACCTAAACTTAATTCTATGATAATTAGATTAACAGAAAAACTTCTATAAACTTATAGGCGTGATGCAGGTGAAATTATTAGCTTTTGCAATCAACAAGTTTGATTTTTTTTTATCGTTTGTAGGTATATTGAGTTTTGAAAGAAAAGGAATTCATTATTGATTTAAGTTAGATTTCAATATTTTCTTTAAGATCAGAAAAAAAGGTGTTTAATCGTTTTTAGGTTTTTTCACTCCTTAATAAAATACATGTCTGTTCAAAATTAATCGCTTTTGTTTAAATTGTATAATTAACTCTCAACTAGGCACCTGTGTTCGATAGAATTCGGTTAAAATGTGTTTAATAAGCTCAATTAAAAGTAAAAAGAAGACATTATAACATAATCTGTGGTATATTTTACTTTAACTTTCATTATGCCAGATACAGTTATTTTTTTATCTAGTCAATTTTTTATCTTTTACATTAATTGCGAAATAATGCATGGTTTTGCGGCATGTTGTCCATAGCATGGTGTATTTTATAGTAAATTATATCATACCTACATATTTCACTAAAATGTAAAATTAATTAAGTTGTAAATTCAAAAAATTCAAAATTCAAAAAGTTTTATTCACCTTAGGAATTTCACAAAACACTTGATGAAGTCAGTCATCACATACTTCGGCTTTAACTAGTTGTTGATAGTTGTTAAATAAGATATTACAGTAGACCAAGAGACAAAAAAAGCCAGCGGAAAAAAACTCTTGGCACTCTTTTTCAGTCAGATTTATCAAATTAATACAAATAGGTACAGTACAAATTGACCGTGACATGAAAAAAAAACAAACACAAGACAGCTAATTGTGAGAGCCAATGTCATGCCACAACCAAATTGCTTACATAGCAGATGCAATTAGCTATGGATGCACAATACGAATATGACAAACTGGGACCAGAGTATTTGAACAAGAATGGAATAAAATAGTCATAGTATCATTAGCAAAACGACCTGGCACCGCTAGCAGCACCCGTTCACGAGTTAACGCAAGCACCAGCCATCACCCTCCTCAACCATATTTTAGGGAAGAGGGTGACCCGATACCCGACGCTACCACTAGCCATGCCGCCTGAGGGAGCATGACGTTCTTGCTGATGTCTTGACAAAAAAATAAGTGAATGGGACAGTCACCAGCATGTCATACATATACTGCACAGCCAAGCTGTAAACAAAATTATTAAGTAATTAGAAACTTTTAGAAATATCCTGTTGTGCTTAATCCCATGCCTTTTTATCATCTAAGTAATCTTTAGTTTTATAATAAGCTTTTCGAGATAGAGTGTTTTTAATGATTGATTTAAATTTATTGAATGGCAGGGATTGAATTGACTTCGGAATTTTGTTATATATACGTATTGACATTCCAATAAATGATTTGCTGCTTTTAGCCAGCCTTAATTTAGGAAACGCTAACTTATGGTCGTTCCTAGTCCTTACAGAGTAATTTGTATCATGATTATCTTTCCTAGTTTTAAATTTATTACTATTCTTATAAATATACATAATGTTTTCATAAATATATTGTGATGCAAGGGTCAAGATACCAATCTCTTTAAACTTTTCTCGAAGAGATTCTCTGTTTCCAAGTTTATACATTCCACGAATAGCCCTTTTCTGCAGTGTAAATATCGTGTCAATATCTGCGGCATTGCCCCAAAGTAGGATGCCATAGGACATTATACTATGAAAATAACTAAAATATACCAGCTTCGCTGTATTAACATCAGTCAATGAGCGAATTTTCTTTACCGCGAACGCTGCAGAACTAAGTCTACTCGCTAGTTGTGAGATATGGGCGCCCCATTGCAATTTAGAATCTAAGGTAATTCCAAGAAAAACAGTGTTATCTACTAGATTCAATCTGTTCCCATTAAGCCGCAGATCAGACTCAACTTGTTTTACATTTGGTGTAGAGAATTTTATACATTTAGTTTTTTTATCATTGAACGCTAGATTATTTATATTGAACCACTGAACAACATTTGCGAGAGCATTGTTTACATCGTCATAGTTTATTTTCTGTCTTATCATTTTAAAAATTAATGCTGTGTCGTCAGCAAACAATACAATCTCATGATTATTGCCTACCATATAGGGTAGATCATTTATATAGACTAGAAACAGAAATGGGCCCAGAATTGATCCTTGAGGCACTCCCATTCTCACAACCGACCCAGCCGACCTTTTTCGGTTAACCTCAACCTTCTGAATTCTATCACTTAGATAAGAATTCAAAAGTTTGAGGTCAGTGCCTTTGATGCCGTAGTGATGGAGTTTCCTGATGAGAGTGTCATGCTGAACACAGTCAAATGCCTTAGATAGGTCACAAAATACACCTAGGGCATCCTGTGACCCCTCCCAGGCACCAGTGATTATTTCAAATAGTTCAACACCAGCATCAGTTGTTGAACGGCCCTTTGTAAATCCAAATTGTTTATTATGAAGTAAATTGTTATAGGTGAAATGGGCCAAGAGTTGATTAAGAATAATTTTTTCAAAAATTTTACTACAAGTAGTTAGAATTGAAATTGGTCTAAAATTAGTAGGGTCTGTAGTGCTACCCGACTTAAATAAAGGTATAACCTTACTATGCTTCATTAAATCAGGAAACTCCCCACTAATAATACAGTTGTTAAATATTTCAACAAGGCAAGGAGCTATTACATCTATAATAGAATTTAATATTTCAACAGATATGCCCCACAGGTCAGTTGTCTTTTTAATATCAATTGTCTTAAATGTTTTAATAATATCCCCGGTGTCTATGGGTTGGAACTTGAAAGACACCTTGCACTCACTCACATGATTTTTGAGCAATGATTCAGCCGCCACAGGTGATGAGCTTAATGATTTAGTAGTTGAAACTGGAATGTCAGCAAAACAGCTCTCAAATGCTGTCGCAACATTTTCATCTGCTTTAATTATTGTATTGTCAATAACAATTTATTTTTTATCAACTATATGTATTTTCATATACTTGATAAAAAATAAATTATATAATAGTATATTATGTAACAAGTGAGCGAAGTCTCGGCTCATTATTAAGCCCTCGCCTGCGGCTCGGGCTCAAATCACAGCCTCGACTGTAATTAGCAACGCTCACGAGTTATATACGACGTTTTTCAACACACTTGTGAGTAAAAGACAGACATACGTGGTCATAAAATAACAAACACACTTGATAACAAAGCTGTGAATTGTGATTGAAAAATGGCGCCGAACTTCGCGCATGCGCGTAGGTTTTTTTTCCGCCAAATGTGTCAATGGCTGTATAGCATATACAGCCTATTTTACATGAAAATATTTAATTTGGAGTGGTAAATCCAAATATTTTAATATTTTGTAACAAATTATTGTAAATTGTTAATAATTTGTTTGATATACAATTTTGTTTAACTAATATAAGGCGTAAACATTTAAAAATGTATATGGATTTGAAGTGGTATAAAACCTCTTTGTTGTTTCTGAAAAAAATTAATGTATAACCCGGATCAATAAAATATGCTCTGTTTACTCGCATTTAATTTGCACAAAGGTACAATTCAACTTTGTAGGATTCATTATATTATGCACTAGGGTATAATATATTATGCACGCGTGACTTATAGCTCAGTTTATAGTTCTAAATTCCATAGAATTATGCTCATTTTACGAGCAAGTGTGTTGAAAATATATATTTTATATAATCATGAATATAATGACTGAATGTATACTAAAGGACAATAAAAAAATTGGTTGACACTCGATAAAAAAATTCAGCCAAATATCTCTCCGGAAATATTTTAAAACAACTTTCTTCCTTCCTTAATTCGCGTGCTTTGTCTTTTTACTTTCTGTTAACACAACATGATCTTTTCATGAGATTAAAAAAGACCTTATTTTTCATTTTAATTATCCTGCAATTTATTTTGATTTTTCGCTCTGAAAATTGACATGTTAGGTGAGACGTAACAGCTGACAAGCCAGTCAAGCTGTTGTGGGTGCGCGCGACGGTTATTTGATACTGCAGTTATTCTTTTGAAAAATTGGGGAAGTGGCAACGAGATTGACCTGATCCGTTTTCCCCGATAATAACAATATACTTGACAGGCACAATCTAAATTAAGTTTCTCAGTTAGGTTTTTTTTAAGTTAGGTTATTAAATTATGATAAAATATAAAGCGCGTCCGCCATTAGTTCGAAGATTCAAGCAATAGTGTATTTGATATCTATCTGACTGCCGTCGCTGCGTCTGCGTCCTTTGTCTCACGCAACATAAAGAAAACACTGTAAAATGGGGTTTCAGCGTTGAAGCATTGTTTGTGCGGCGCGACTCCACAAACAATCCCCATGTGCCCGGAAACCTCGCACAAGCCACCGATAACGCCCTAAAGGCGACAAGTTTCTGGGCGGGCAAAATGTAAAAAAAAAATATATATAATTTCATATTCATCGACACGCTAAGAAGAAGATAGGAATGAATAGTAAAGATACAAAATATAGTAAAGGTAATCTGCAGCTCACCTACCCTGTCGCGAATAAATATCTACCGGCGTAAAAACCTGTAATTAGATGAAATATTTGGGATATTATAAGCTGACTGTTTGTTATAGATTTCGAAGAAGACGAAGACAGCGACGAGCCGATGCCGCGGCCGCAACCGCCTCGACATTACTTACACGACAAAAATGTACAGGTAATGGAGTACCACCGATATTAAACCCAATGATTCGTAGATTAATAGTTATATTTGTAAACGCAAATGTAATATTGCTTTATAACATGGTATGCAAAATAGATACAAGAGATAATATTCTTATAAACTAAGCCGTAAAAGAGCCTGTAATATCCTTATATTATGATAAGCATTTTTGCTTGTAATAATATAAAGTGATTGCTTACTTAGAGACTTGGACTGGGATTATAAGGGTATTTATTAGCATGTGTTTGTAAACATTTACTTTGAGAAAAAAGCTGGGATGGTGTAAATAAAATGCATGCATCCAATTTTAACATATACAGGCTTGTTTTTAGTCACCGGCCAATTTCTTTTTACACAATAAGTATCATTTATAAAAACGATTTTGCAAAAAACGGTATGTTTTTATATTCGCTAATATGTTAAGCAAAGCTTGGTCACACTAAATTATGAACGAATACCGCTACTAAAATCTTGTAGTATTACGTCGTAGTATCATTCATCAACAGCGACAAATAAAAAAGTCTGTGGTGCCATTACTTTATTTATTTCTACTGGGCGTTACTAAAATAAATATGCAGGTATAGCGCATCTAAAAAAATAACATTTAAGTTTGGCTGGTGACTAAAAATCAACCCTTTATATCCAATATAGGATATTCGGAATATTTGATAAACAACACACAAACACTCAGTTCTTGACGGCCAATACCTCTGTCGTCACGCAAAATTATCCACCCCCATCGGAATTCGAACCCAGGAGCTCTGACATAGAAGGCAATGTTTTAAACGCCACATCAGCCGGAAGTCACAAAATTAAATGTGGGAATTGCGACGTATTTTTAGTAAACTGTTGGTGTGTAGTTATTTTTTATATTTTATTACACTTTTTTATTTATTTATGTGTGAAGTAGTTTGAGGATCGTATTATGAAACCCAGATTTGAACTCTAGAGTGTACAGGGTGAAACATAAGCCGTAAACAGAAATATGTGTTCGTTACTGTTTGACTTTAGTTAAAAAAAAACAAAACCTACCACGTACCACACGTAAAAATATACGAACGATAATTTATTATTTGTAAAAAATCCGTGTTTCTGAGGGCATTTAGCAGTCAGTACCGGATGCCGTATATGTGTTTGGGTTTTGTTAGAATCCATTTCGGTGCCTTCAAACTCTGACATCCAGCACGGCGCCAGCTTGGTACATTACAGCCTAAACCACCTCGTCAACCAGGGGAGAGACTCATAGCTGATTCATTAAATGATTCTCATGTTCTGCGATATAGACTTAATATGTTACTAATATTAATCATTCAACCATAGGGTGACCACAAGGTTGGTTTAACTGTTTGCTTCTAGAGTTAATGCAATGAATTTCAAAGCACTGCTAGTAAACAAAATTTCTGTTTACGACTTACTTTTTGACTGCCCTATTGAGAATAAACAGAGAATCTATGCTTGAGTCGTGATCAACGCTTACTCTGCTCTCATGATACGAGCTCTATACCCTGGCAAATAATTCAATGCAGTAAAATGACAGTTCCAGTGCACTCACTTTAGGGAAGAAAAAATATAGTGATGCAGTTTAAGTGAACGAATGATATTTATTTAAATAATATTGTCAAGTTGGGAAAGTTGTTTGACTAGCAAAATATTTTATACTTGCATTTTCTCATTTCTAGAGTGACTTACGTCACTTTTTTTTCATTGACTTAAAACAGTAGAAAAATACTAATTTTACTTCTACTGTAACCGTTTAATAGGACTAGGTATGTTTGGTTAAAAAAGTTATTAAAGTTACTGTAACAGTAAAAGTACGCACCTGAAATTCACGTATTTATACCATCATCATCATCATCACAACTCGTAATGAGCCCACTGCAGGGTATGGGTCTCTCCCCTGGGTGATGAGGAGGTTTAGGCCATAATCCACCAAGCTGGCCCGGTGCTGGGTGGTGGATGTCAGAATTTACAGGGTGCCGATACGGCTTCTGACAAACCCTAACGACTATTGTATACAAGTATACAGCCCCGGGACCGACTGCTTAACGTGCCCTCCGAAGCACGGAAGTCCCCTTGAGAAATGAATGGTCGGCGGTCACCCATCCAAGTACCGAACGCGCCGTACGTTGCTTAACCTCTGATATCGTATGATACACACAGTAACCACGGCGCCACGACGACTTCAAATATTTTTTAAGCGAATGAAAAAGTTATATTCAATTATCTATCTATCATTCTCATTCAATACCTTATGAATACTACAATACTATGAATATTTTAACTGGTATCATTATTTTTGTATTTCACATTTCGAACTGTTCGTTTACTGCATTGAATTATTTGCCAAGGTACCATCGAAGCAACTGAATCATGACCCACAACAAGCTGATTTTGGCAAACCTTCTAAATGCTTGTAGGTAGAAATTCGAAAATTGGTTTCCTTGGTGACGAACTTGTTATTACATTCGACACTGACATTTAATGAGTATAGAATTTGTACAGTATCTAAAATGTCCTAAGTGCATAATACGCGATAGACCTTACAAGTTTGACAGGCTCAAACGAATTTTCAGCAAAGTAGGTCATAATTCAGTTGATAGCTTATGTATTTGCACATTTTGATTTGATTTTATTTTCATTGTTTCCAGAGCATGGCACCTATTGTTAAAATGCAATCGTAATTATAGAATTCAGTTTTGCTTGCAGGTTTGTTTGTTTATCATTTTTTATTAGTTTTGTGGTGGTTTATTCTGTACTTTTTCTTTATTCGCTTTATTTTATTTTTAGAGACTTTTTAATAGGCTATAGTAACGGGATATTTATTATGTTTCTTTAATTGAGTTCTGGACATAACGGTACTGTTGCATGCGTCAAGATCACCGCAATACTAGCAATATCCAGTTACTAAAGTTAATTCAAATATTAATAAGTTATTTTCTATGTTATTATAGTAGTTTAAAAACTTCGACATTTGCTTATTTATTATTGTAGCTTTATTGTTTGCGTAATGAATAAATAGTTTGGTTCTTCAAATATCTGTATAACATCGGTTTAAATATTTCTAATAGACAAACTTTCTTTTAATACAATTTCACTATTAGCTGCATACATTAAAAACCATTAAAATATCCCTTGACTGTCTTTTAATATTTTAATCGTTACTAATCACACTGTCTTCTTCTATTCCCTTGAGACAAAGCAGGACGGGCTATGATCTTTATTATTTACTATTTCAGGACACCCCCCCGCCTCTACCCGCTCGCACCGGTCATTACTACCCCCGCACGTAGTTTCCAATTAAAAAATAAATAAATTGAAAACATTGTGTATTCTTGTATGAAACTATCCAGTTTATTAATGTAAACAAAGTTATGAAAACACTGTGTTGTATGAAACTATCCAGTTCATTAACGTAAACAAAATTATTGAAAATACAGTATTTGTTATAAGTATATGGAACTACCCTATATGTTACCTATACCTGTACTTACGTCTTGGGAATCGATTTATTTCGTTTTATTAAAGCTTACTTCGATTTGAACTCTATTTAAGTGACAGTTGGCATTTGACAGTTGACAGTTGGCAGAAATTATGCTTGATTCTTGACAAAAGTTTAAGAAAGACTTCATTGGAGTGGTCTTGTTTGCATTGTCAATCTTGACGGAAAGTTTTGTAATAATTTTGATTTGTTGTTCTTTTTTAAATTGTCATAATAATTCTGTAGAGACTGTATTTTTATGTTTAATTTTTAAATTTAAGTATTCATAAAAATAGGGAATCATAAATTGGTTTCCAATCGCCCTGTAAATGCAACACAAAAGAAAGGTTTTTTAGCGTTTTTGTTTGTTATGATTATTTGACAAGTACTCTTGTGACAGATCACAGCTGTCAATATTGTCATTCTAGCTTCTAAAGGCAGAAGCTCCAAAATCGGACGATAATTTATAGGTATCTTAAGTGTAATTGTCAAGGGTTTTGCAAAATACTTGCATTCAAGTGAGTTATATCCCTACTTAAGCATATTTTGCGAAATATATTTCTTACTATTTCTATGTATGTACTTTTTCATTAATATTCATAAACACTTGATATTTATGTAAAGACAGGGTGACTGGTGGGTCACTTTCAAAATTCCAGGACGTGATAGTTTAAGATCATACATGAGGAGAGAAACTAAATTAAGAAATAAATATTAATAATTTACTGAGTAAACTTCGCCGAAAGTTAAAGAATTTATTACGCAACGCATGGTTACATTAGCATAATACAATAGATACTTAGTGGGTGGTGGTGTGCGTGTGGCGGTATCACTGCTGTGTGCGTGTTGACTGAGGCAGTGCGTCGGGAAATTTGTAGTATCTTTATTTATTCATGGGATTTCTGGGGAAAAATTAAATACTTACTTTTATTACATAATTATGATCAGAATCGAGTACAGAGCGCTCTCCTTCAGTATTGAAAATTCTTCACCAGTCACCCTGTATATAATACTCAATGTATAAATATGATAATCTCAATAGTTTATATTACTCAATGATGTTTATATACCTACTTATATACCAGTTAAGTAAACACACTGTGTCTTTATAGTGGTTTTGTGTAGTTTTGAAAGATTTCAGACGAAAGTGTACTTTAATCCCAGTATATAATAGTTATTATTGGATAAAAAATGCTTTGGTGAAAATTGTTTGAACCTCATGCAGTTATATTTTTGAAACTGGTGCCCATGGGTCTCTAAACACACCGAAAAGTCGAGTTAAAATGTAAAATTATTATACACTATAAAATCAGGTCAAAAAGTTTTTTTATTTAATTATAATCAATCTTGAAAACTTAAGACAATTTCATGCAATTCATTATTATAATTATAAACTACGTTCATAATCATTTTGAACATTAAACAACCTTTTTAATATGGACATTATTAGTTACTTATTTTGCATTTAAATACATAAATGTCTTCAAAAATACACAATACCAAAACCTATTAGCAGTTTAAATAAAATTAATTTTAGGACTTCTTATAATAACTACTATTCTTGATATATAGCATAATTTTCGTAGGTATGCAACGTCCAAAATATAAGGACAAATGGATGTAAAATGTGTGATGAAATTTTAATAATCTTTATATTCGAAGTTGAATTGACCAGGTCTAGTCAAAAAGCTATAATAATTATTTTTATGAATCGTTAGTTTAAAATTAGTCAGCGTGGAAAAGAGAAAATCGAAAACTAAGAAAATAACCTTAAAATATTATTGAATGTGTATTTACGAGGCGGTGTAATTTTGGTAAGTATACTTTTTTAAATGAGTTAATTAAATAAATACTTAATATAGCAATTAATTAAACCCACATAATATCTCTATTGCACTGTTGCCTACAAAGGCATATAATGGTTTGGTTAGTAAAAAAGTTTTAAAAACGTATCTATTAATTCTCAAACCCTTGTAAATTCGTATACTGTTGCATAAAAAACGACAGTTTATAGGTTACGTTCTAAACTTTACTTACATTGAGAAATGTACAGAAGGCAGCGGCAGTAGCGTTACAAACCTGTCATAAATTGTAATTGAATCTGAACTTTATTCCCTCGACATAACCTAAGTCAAAAATTGTTTGGGTAGATTTGACAGATTTGTAATGCTGGATCTGGTGCCTTCTGTACAATACATAAATGACGTTTCTTACCGTTCTCACCATATGTACTTTAATCGTACGATGTTTACGCGACATTCATATGTCGGCGAGTATTTCAATGCAAAATGCTTTTCAAATTATGTTTTTAAGTTAAACATGGTTACATGATTACTACTAGATAAGATTTTTCATCGAAATGACATGATGGCTCTTATGTCAGTCCAAGAAAGGGCAATGCGAAGGATTCCAGATTGCACTGCGCGAACTGAGATTGATTTAAATTCCACTACAATAATAATACCAAAAATGGAGCCAATGAAACATTAAATTACATGGATAGTACTTATTTTGAATTAGCAAAATAGTAAACACTTTTTGTTTACCAGACGGATTAACACTATGTAATATAGGTTCATGCGTTTGTTTTTTCTGCCTGTGTCGAATATGTCGGGAATCTTTTTTGTGCTCATTAAATGGACGGAAAGTTAACTGAAACTTTAGTTTACATTAATACTAGCTGACCCGGCAAACGTTGTTTTGCCATATAAAGAAAAAAAAATAGATGTTGGCCGATTCTCATAGATACCGGGGAAATACAAAAATTTCATCAAAATCGGTCAAGCCGTTTCGGAGGAGTATGGCAACGAAAACTGTGACACGAGAATTTTATATATTAGAAGTATTGACTGTGTGTTACTTCCCTCCCATATTACGATTGTTTTTTCCTTCTGAGTTAAGAAAAATGGCTTTAAAAGTTAAATTTATTAAGAATTTAAACAGCCTGCAAAACATAATACGAGCACAGTAAAGATTGCTGATCGTTTAACAATATTTTGACAACTAAAGACTTCTGTGTAGGTACTTACAAAATATTTATTTCCAATTATCTTTAAAACACTGTATTCCTTTAGTCTGTCTTCCAAAAGTCAATTCCTTCCAGTACAGATGTACAGAAACGTCAATTGATACTTCCCATATTCTCTTTCATTACTATTCATAAGCGATAAATAAAGTATATTTGTCGGCATTCTTATACTTCTTATATTTTAAGTATTTCCTGCCTTTAAAGTATTTTGTTTGTGCATTTTTATTAAAAGTTTAGCTTAAGTATTTCTTCTCCACTTTAGAAATATAATTTTACAATCGCCACTTTAAACTAAATGTACCTTAATTTATTAAAGACTTAATTAAGGTTTACCAAAAATTGCTTATATATTTTTCATAATGGCAATAAAAATGCCAATGATAAAATATTTTAGTCACACGTGAATGCAAAATCGAATGAGAATTGATTTAATTTTAAGATTTACGTTTAAACTTTCGGTCTCACTGCGTTGAAAGACATTAAAAACCAAAATATGCCATTGGTAATAAAAGAGTTAATTTTTAAGTTATTGTGTTTTTGGTATATATACAAAGTTAAAGTGTAAATGTTTCATGTTAGTTAACTTCAAACGAGTCCAAGGTTCTACTGAAAATTTGGTTTACTTTTCTCTAAATTTAAAACGTGTTACATACTGAGCCCAATTTGAAATTAAACTCTGTTTTTAAGGTATCTGTTATGTCAAATTAGGAGATTACAAGATCAACAGTTGTTAACTGATTTTGAAGCAACGTCAAAAGGAAAAAAGAGGACATGACATAACTACGAAAAAACGTGCCTGTTAGTCAGAAACAAAGATGGCGGCTCGCTGTAGTGCTCAAAGTCTTCTTGGGGCAGAATAACACACTGCATCTGATCATGATAATGGCAGTATTATGCAAAGTTCTGCACTATAAACAACAACGATTTCACATAAAAACACTTAAATTTTCTTCAAAAGTTGCAAAAAGCAAGTCATTATGACAACTGACTTACTTGTTGTTGACTGTGTCGTAACATGGCTACTGGCCGCATTTAAGGCAATGATAAATAATAAATAAATAAATAAACACTTAAAATAAGATCCTGCAATGTCGAATATGGCCCAGTGTTACTACAATTTTAAACTAAATTGAAATACACGATTTGCTAATTGACATAGCGGCGCGGTGTGAATTGATTTTGGCACGAAAACGGATTAAAAAGACAAATTTCTTAACATAAACAACAACTTAAAGTACTTGTTTCAATTAAAAGTTAATTATTTTCCAGAAAAAATGTAGAGTTTAAGTATTTGCATATCATTTTATTATTTTTTTAAAAACAAATTATGTGCAATATGTACAATGGTCAAGACTTATTATATTTATTTTATTTAGCGGTTAAGCTCGTACCTTGATTTTACCCCAATTTAATTACGAAGAAGCCCCTACGGTTAATTTTAAGTTCTATGTGTATTTTCTTATTGTTTATATCAATTAAAATCAGTAAGTACAACTAGAAAAGGGCTACCGTTTTTTTTAAGTTCAAGCATTTGTCAATGCAGTTATATTGTAAAGATTGTCAGGTGTTCTTGCCAACATGGCATATAACTTAAGTAATCCAAAGTGTTAGGATAAGCTACTTTTAAGTACAGGTCATTTAACTTGGAAATTATGTTAACGATTTCTTAATGTTGCTATTGGTAAAAATGTATAAAAAAAATCTACAGATTCTGTAATCAAATGCTTGGAAATTTGTATACAGGGAACTTTTAAAACTATTGTAAAAAAATAAAAAATAAAAAAATATTTCTTAAAAGTCCTACGGTAAAGTTATTAAAGTTCGACTGATCAAACGAATGCTTTTAAATTTTCTGTCTTTAAAAAAAAATTAGAATGTTCGGTAACATTGTTTACAAGTTGATTGTACCACAATTTAGATATAAGTGAAATATTCGTTAAAAATATGGCATTTTCGAAGGATTTTCATAGACATTAAAACGAATAACTTTAACCAGGTGATAATGTGTAGGTTTGAGTTTAAATTTAACTGGACATCAACTTTAATAGGTTATCGTGATTATTTCGGCTTATTTAAGAATGCCGTTAAATTGTCCCGTTAAATTAGAACTACAATTTTAAAGCTGATATTTAAGCTCACTTTATCATTTGGCTAAACTTATCGATGCATTTATAACGCATCGGAAAAGTCAGAAAGATAAACTTAACTTAAAGTTTCATATTTAAACTGTTGGAAAAATAATAATTTAACATATTTAGCGTGAATGATAGTATCATGGCTATGTTACAAACAAAATATGTAAAAGTATTATAACATAGAGATATTTTTAAATACCGATCCATTTTTATTAAATCAAAGTGCATACTTAAAAGAATAATCCACAATATATAGAAATATCCCATAAATACCTATATAAAATAACGTCGTCGTAGAGTTTTATACCATTCATAAAAAAAGCATAAGTTGCTTATATCGTAGAATACTATGTGTTAATGTATTATTAAGGCGATATTGTAAACCTACATATTTATAAATGTCAACTATTAGATTTAGGAGATGCACAAATTTCTGAAGCCAGTTTTCTATAGTGTCGTTGTTTTTTATATATACAGGGTTAATTTTAATTAACGCATCTCTTGCAGGCAGTCTCTCCACATCAATCCCAACAATATCTGTTCTACGACTTTGGTGGAGAGGCTGCCTGCACCTGCGAGAGGTGATGCGATAATTATAATTAATCCTGTATACTAAAAAACTTCGATTTTTTTTATGAATGTTGTATACTTTTAAATCACACCACTATATTATAAATATGTATTAAAGCGCAGTGTTTTATATGTATAAAGAGAAATGCTTCGGACTGAATTGTGAAAGTCAGTCTTGCTTTGTTGATTTCTTTGACAAAATTATCTTTGATACGTTCATTAAAATGTTGAGTATCTATGAATCTTTTCAAACGGTGACTGGTTCAAGTGTTGATAGGATTCACATATTTCATTATATCACACACAGCCCAGCAACTTATCTAAAGGATAATTTATTTACATTTTGCCACCACCTTTATATGTATAAATTATGCTTTCAAAATTATAGAACACCAGAGGCTATAAAACCATCTGATGTCACGTTTGACAAATTTGGAGATTAATTTCTGGAGAAACTATTGGAGTGACAGGGGTCAGCCTATCCCAAAAAACGTTTATAAAACCTCTGTCCCTTAACTGACTTTTACAGTAGGTATGCCCGGGAAGAGAAGCAGCTGGTACATTCTATATTTTTCTTTTGCTTCCAGTCCTAGGTGATTAAATTAAATATTTAAAAGGTTCATAGATCATTCAAAGTAAAAAATCATTGATTATAATATAATTTGCAGGCAGATTCGTAAGGAAACATTTAAAAAGGTTGTGATTTCAACGAAAAGTTAGAATTTGGTATCGTAAAGGTACATTGACGGGGTAAAGTTTGATTAAACAAAAATATTTTTTCTCAAAATGTTATTAAGTACAGTTAAGTACAGAAGTGATATTTAAACAAAGTAAGACTTTCTTTCTCTGTGAGGCTTGTACTTAAGTTTAATGACATGTATATCAATATAACTAAACATTCCATTGCTTGTGATTTTGTGTTTTATTTCGTAAATTCCTTCTACAATCGTCTACCTTTTAGAGAATCCTCTGTGATCAAACCTTAAGGCCTGTATATCACTCTTAACTCCAACAACGGTTTTAACTAATGTGGCTTTGTTATGAAATTGGACAACTAAAGATCACTTTCGGAGTTGAGAGCGATTTACGGGATACCTGTTTCAATAAAAAACGTAAAAGAAAATATATGAATTCTGATGTTGAAGTAAAGATATGAATTATGATGAATTCAATTGAGTTTCATATAGTAGAGGAATTTCCATCTTTAGTTTTCTTTAATTTTTTGGTTACTGAGACCGGACGTAGTAAAATAGGGTCGCCACATAATAGTACCTATAATAATAATAATAATATTATTATTATTATTAATATTGTCGGGTCTTTTCCGCCGAAAGGCGTGTAGTTATAAGTATACAAAATAATAATAATATAATAATAATAAAACTTTATTTACTTACAAAAGAAAAACAAATGAAAACACAAAATAAAATAGATTTAACAAATAGGTCATGTAAGCAAAAAGGCCCGGACTCAGCATAATGTTGAATACCGAAACTAGGTTCAGTAACAACGCTGTTATTCTGTCAGAGCCTAAACAGAAGATAATTCCGCCTCACAAATTGTAAACTAATGATAGATAAGATAAAAAACATACAAAATAAAATATAATATTAAATTACAAATAAAACATTCAAAACCAAAAAGAAACCTATCATGCAATAATATATGTTCAAACAAAGCAACAACTATACACTGTAAAAATAAAAATAAAATAAAAAAAGTAAGTTAAATCATTTAGCAATAAGAGAAATAAATAAAACAAAAAATCACTTAGACAAAGAGTCGCCATAACTCAGACACCCCGCCACTTTTTGTTGGTTCAATAAAAAGTCTTTAAATAATTTCTTAAATGTACTTAAATTGTTTGCATTACAAATCGTTGGTGGGATATTGTTCCAGCATTTGGTGGCATGGTATCTGAAACTACCGCGAAAAGCAGCAGTTCTGTGTTCTGGTATCAAGAGTTCCTTTACACATGTTCTAAGCCCAAAACGCTTATGAGATGATCTCCACGACAGCTTCCTAAACAAATAAAATGGCAATTGGTTTTTGATAACCCCAAATAACATTGAAGCATATAGATAAATTTGTCTGTTTCGCATATTCAAAATATTTCCATGGTCAAGAAATGGCGTAACGTGGGTCCGTGGAGGAATTTTATAGCAGAAGCGTGCGCACGCATTCTGCACTCTTTGTATGAGGTTCTGTGTTCTTCCCGGTAAGCAAGGACCATAAACATTTACGCAGTAACTTAGCCTGGAGAGTATTAGACTGTCACATAACCTGATTCTTAAGTCAGTTTTGATAAACTCTCGCACCCCGTAAAGGACCTTAAGTCGGTAGAAACATCCGCGAACGACCTCCACCACGTGGTTCTCAAATGTTAAGCCGCTGTCTACATTAACACCAAGATTACGTGCCTGCTCCACTCGGTCTATGTTTACTCCCATTATAGAGATGCTGGGTAATGGATTAATATTGTTATACGAGATAACGTGATTTTTCGAGCCAAGTACCATAAATTTGGTTTTATTTGGGTTAATCACTAAGCAGTTTTCTGCTGACCATCAAGATCATGATTTAGCTTAGAAATCGCATCAGAAACGTCACTCGGCTTAGAAGAGATGTATAACTGCAGATCATCCGCGTACAGATGGAACTTACTATATTGAATAACGCTGGGAAGATCTGCAGTATATAAGATGAAGAGAAGAGGGCCCAGAATAGAGCCTTGAGGTACGCCTCTCTCCACAGGTGTCACCCGTGAAAATGACGTCCGCCCATCCTGACTATCAACTGATACCACTTGTGATCTACCGGTCATATAGCTGGCCAGCCAAGTAATGGTTGTGTTATCAAACCCATAGTAAGCAAGCTTAGATAGTAGAAGGTCAATATTAATACAGTCAAATGCCCTGGAGTAGTCGAGGAGAGTCAATATTGTCACCAGGCCCCTGTCACGAGAGTATAAAACATTATCAACAAGTATAAAACATGTCAATAGTCAATCATATTTAATAGCAGATTAAGAATGATGAGGGGTTCTGAATTTCGAAAAAAAGATTCTTTTTGAACATTTTTCATAAATTAAAATTTCAAAATTCTTTTAAGTGATAAAACTCAGAAATTATTTTTTCTAAGTGAAATAAATCTGTAGCAAGTAAACAGCAAGTAATAAAAACGTATATAAACATCTTATTGTATGTAGTCATAAAATGAAGATAAAACTTAAATTTTACTCACTGAGAAGAATTTTGAAATTTTAAATTATGAAAAACATATTTAAAAAAAAAGTTGAAATTGCTCATTACTTCAGATTTATGTGGTAAGTGCGAGGCCTATTTCCATCAGTGGACGTCTGCAGGCTGTTGATGATGTACATCCGGATGGCTGGACCATTTGGCGTATAAAGCTGGCTCTTACATAGATCGATAAACAATCGTAGGTGACTGCAATCTGCCTACATTTTATCGTTTGTGACTGGTTAGTTTATTCAAAAAATCAAAAAAATGGTGTCCAGCCAGCCAGAATTTCGTAATTATGAGCATCTCGGATCTCAGCCCCAAGACGGTTTTGAGAACCCAGTTCTTATTAAAAGTATAGTGACTGGATATGTGACTGCAACCAAAGTTGTTTCATTCGATTTGATACGATACTTTTCGAGAAATCACAAAAACAAACTGTCCAGCCAGCCATAATCCGGTCGGCTGGACCATTTTGTTTTTGTCGATATATCAATAATTATAACACTGAAAGCAGCTAATTTAGAAAAAATCCTTAGTGACTGGATATGTGACTAACATCATATAGCTATAAATATGAATGATTCGTGCATTTATGAGTTATTGGCAAAAAGATTTTGTTGACACCTGTCAAACTTCCGGCTGGCTGGACCACCCATTCCAGCACTTCTGAAAGGCCTTCGCAGTCGGAATCTTATAAAACGGTTAGTGACTGGGGCGAAGAACACAAATCTTCGTTTGTGACTACTCTAAATGCAGTCAATCAAAATATATAAGCAATTATTTTTATGCCATACTATGTAACTGAGGGTGACCATAATTTTTGGTTGAAACAGGGATTAAACGTGTTTAATAATGATATTCGAGTACTTAAAAGTTGTAAAATGTATGTAATGCAACAAAATAAAATAAATATTATACAGGGTTTTGAAATAATAGTGTAAAATATTTTAAGAAGGTATTAAGAACAGGGTATAGATTCAATATAAGTAAAAAGAAAAAAAAACATTTCAAATTCTGCTAAGTAGGTAGGTACTTACCTTAACAAAATTTAAATTGTAATATACGACTACTAGCAAAAAATAAAACCTAAATAACCCTCTTACGTCTTAACGGTAACTACGCGCCTATGACGTATAACAGCTGTTTCGCCCGCTCGGGCGTGACCGGGAGTGACCTCGCGTCGAGGTACTTAACAGAATTTTGAATTAAAAACAAAATCTTTTTACATACATCGAATCTATACACTGTTCTTAATGCCCCCTTAAAATATTTTACACTATTATTTCTGGACCCTATATACTATTATAGGTACTTAAAAACACTGTAAGTAAGTACATTTTAGTATTAACAGTTGTAAAAACGTATTTATAATGCAACAAAATAAAATAAATATTATTTACGAATGTACTTAAAAACACTGTATGTACTTTTTTGATAATAGAGTCGATATTAGTTTGTTTTATTTAGAATTTTAGGAAATTATTCATTGACCCACCCGACGCTACCGCTAGCCATTTTTATAACAATTTTAATCAGAATAGACCGAATTCACTGTGGACTTCGCGAAATAAGATAAGGTGTCACTATTTATCTACAAAACGTTGGGTGACTAACACAATAAAAATACAAGTGCTATATTGACTCTCATTTTCAGGAATAAAATAAGTTTTATACTTGCTTATTAGGTAAACAACTTTTGGAGATCAAATCATGTCTTTTCATTTAAATTGTGATGTATAAAATGAAAAATTGGAAATTTGTTTTCTGGTTTTGGTTTTTATTATTTATCGATTTATGTAAAAAAAAACATTTAAACATTTTACTAAGTAGGTAGTAGGGACCTACCTTAACAAAGTTTAAGTTTAATTTGTAATATACGACTACTAGCAAATAATAAAAACGTAAAACAATATTAAATAACAAAGTACCTACCATTTTACGTGGCACGGTAACTACACGCCTATGACGTAAAACAGCTGTTTTGCCCGCTCGGTCGTGACCGGGAGTGACCTCGCGTCAAGGTACTTAGCAGAATTTTGAAATGAAAAAAAAAAAAATTTTTTTGTACGTAAATCGACTCTATACACATTTCTTAATGACCCCTTAAAATATTTTACACTATTATTTCTGAACCCTATACATACTCACTTATATATACTAACCAAGCTGTGTTAAGAATAATTTCCCAAACTTCAAACAATTAACATTAAATTAATAAAGGAATTCAAAAAAAAGTATTCTAAAATTTGGTCACCCTAATTCAACAAAACATGTCAAAAAAACAATTGCTTATATATTTTGATTGACTGCATTTAGAGTAGTCACAAACGAAGATTTGTGTTCTTCGTCCCAGTCACTAACCGTTTTATAAGATTCCGACTGCGAAGGCCTTTCAGAAGTGCTGGAATGGGTGGTCCAGCCAGCCGGAAGTTTGACAGGTGTCAACAAAATCTTTTTGCCAATAACTCATAAATGCACGAATCATTCATATTTATAGCTATATAATGTTAGTCACATATCCAGTCACTAAGGATTTTTTCTAAATAAGCTGCTTTCAGTGTTATAATTATTGATATATCGACAAAAACAAAATGGTCCAGCCGACCGGATTATGGCTGGCTGGACAGTTTGTTTTTGTGATTTCTCGAAAAGTATCGTATCAAATCGAATGAAACAACTTTGGTTGCAGTCACATATCCAGTCACTATACTTTTAATAAGAACTGGGTTCTCAAAACCGTCTTGGGGCTGAGATCCGAGATGCTCATAATTACGAAATTCTGGCTGGCTGGACACCATTTTTTTGATTTTTTGAATAAACTAACCAGTCACAAACGATAAAATGTAGGCAGATTGCAGTCACCTACGATTGTTTATCGATCTATGTAAGAGCCAGCTTTATACGCCAAATGGTCCAGCCATCCGGATGTACATTGTTGATGATGTGATAAGTCTGGGTGTGATTCATTTCTTAGCGTGTAAAAACCTAAACAATCTTACAAAAAATTAAATTGAATTCTTTTCTTCATCATCATTACAACCATTTTTAATGAGCTCACTGCAGAACCTCAGTCCCGCCTGGGTCAGAATTTTCAAGGCGCCGAAATAGCTTTTCTTCACAGAACATTGCCGACAGAAATCACCGCCCGGTCGATGATATTTTTTGGTATTTTTTGGTCGACCTAATTCCGTTAAAGGCGTGTAGAACCCGTATTTTATAACTGATTTCACCATTAAAATATTTTTAAGCACATCTCACGAACGTCTTCCATAATAACTTTTTGAGATATTCTTAAAAGAAAACAGAACTGTAATAGAAATTACTGATTGTTTGAACTTTCGATCGCTTAGAACTATGTATGTAGGTATTTAGTAGGTAATCTCACGTAGAATTTTGGTTACTAAGATCATAGAACATCTTGATCTGCATGTGAAAAATATATAACAATAATAAAAAAGCGCACTAATTCAAATAGATTTTTGGTACCTATGTCATAGTAAAATCAGTTAGAAAAGACGGGTACCTACTACACGTCCTTAAGGGATCTAGGTCGACTTAAGCAGTAATCCTGTACCTATTAAAGGGTGTCCGCTATCCAGGCGGTCTCGGGTGGTATTCTACCATCAAGCGGTCATCACCTGGATTAGTTGCTTTTTACGACACGCTTACTACGCCAGAGGGCGTAGCGGTATTCCAAGCCGACCCTAAACGGCTGACATAGGTAGCAGGTGAGGGTACCTGATGCGGCTACTAGGGCTATGGTGGGGAAATGGTCTTGTGTAGATACTGGACCATTTCCGACGTCGGAGAGCGGTAATACCAATGGCGGTACCGTAAGCTCCACTTATGGCGGATGATGTACAGCTGGAGGTTTTAAATGGGTGGGACCGGCCCTCTACCGGATCATCCCCACATACCCCGCTGCTCCCCCCTTAGGCGGTCGGGGACGTGATTGCACGTTTTCCTCCAGTCAAAGAAAAAGGTATAGAAAAAAACAAAATTACACTTACTTGGTATGTTTAATGAGTACCTCAATTACTTAAGTCATAAGTATATGATTTCTACTTATCCTACTTTACTTAAATGGCACAATCTACTAAGATTTACTAAGTACCCAAAAAATTATAATACTATTTGCTTACATTAAATACAATATTATGTTAAATAATATAGTAATCGTGAATTTCTATATAAATATAAGATCGCGGATTCAGATTTATTATTAAAATGCACGTTAAGCCACTATGGGCGACTTGCACAACGATCCTTAAATGTAATTAAGGAGCCCTTAAACTTATTTAACCAACTAATCGCGATAAGCGTCTTGCTTACCAATGGGCTGACAGCTCATAAAAATTAGTTCAAAAAACCTCTATAGATGGCACTTTTAAAAAGCCGAAGGCGTTAAGTCTGTATACTATAATGTAGGTAAGTGGTATCTACCATCTATGATTATTTATACGTTCATTTTCTGGTACAGACATAAATTAATTTATTTTACTTTTAAAAACGCAGTGTGGAATAAATTCTTCGCCTTCGCCTTTTGTAAAGCGCCATCTATCGAAGCTTTTTGTACCAATTTTGTACAGTTTTGTTTTTTTAATGAGCTGTCAGAAAACCTCTCATTATTAAGCCCAAAGATACGTTTAGTGAACTGTCCAAATTAAACGCACCGAACAGAGTACTTAGGGAAGCTAGATATTAAGCTGCTTATTATTTTTAGGAAAATGCAATTTATTTGTACCTATTTAAAATTGACGTTGCGCAAATCACCATATGTCTCATACTCTGACAGCCTATCTAAGGATTGATCATAGTTCAAGCATAAATTAGCTGACAATTTAAAGAGAAACTGTCAAAAAATAGAGCTCAAGGCTTTTAAAATATGAGCTTAAAACGGTAAGATAAAGATATGGTAAAGGTTTATTAACTTATTCTTCCTTCTTTTGTTACTTGTTCTAATAACTAGTCAATATTAACTTCTCCTTTCATTTAATTAGTCATTTGAATGAGATTTAGGTAAACAAAAAGAATAGACTAAAAAAGGAAACTTTTTTCGTATAGTATTTTGTTTCTTTGTAGGTACATGGTTATACAGGGTTGTTTTGAAGTCACCGGCAAAACTTTTTTTACACAATAAGTATCATTTATACTTAGAAACGATTTTTGCGAAAAAAGGTATGTATTTTTTACATGGAAATTCATATATTTGCTAACAAATTAAACAAAGCATGGTCATTCTAAATTATGAATGAATACCATTAAAATAAAGACGACTACGCGCTACAAAAAAACATCCTGTAGTACTACGTCGTAGTATTATCAATGAAATGCCGCGTCGTAGTAGCTGTGCTCATCAACAGCGACTATTTGTAAAAAAGTTTGTTGTGCCATATTTTTATGTTTTTGTACTGAGCGACACTAAAATAAATATGCAGGTACGGTTATATTATATCAAATAATATAAAATTTAAATTTGGCTGGTGACTAAAAGACAACGCTGTATAAGACTTAACCTTAAAAAAGAAGACGAATATGAAACATTAGATTATACATAATACATTATGACCTATGTTCAAATTTCGTGGTAACTTGCCAAACAGAATGAGATGTAAAGTAAATGATTTTATACATTGTTGTCAATTTAAATTTTGTATGTTTAAGTTTCCTTTCATGTACTTACATAAATTATTAAATAAACACTTTTATAATTAGATACACATTTTTACTTAAACTAGGAGTCACATAAATGAAATGCTTTAAAGCGGTTACTTAGCAAAAAACCTTTGAACAAGTTGCCGATTTGTTTCTTTATTTCTTCAACACCTAGAAACAATGCCTATAATTGCGTTAGCTAATTAGCATATTACATACACATACATAACTACACGCCTTTATCCCTCATGGGGTAGGCCAAACACCAGAGTCTATAAGCCCATCTAATGTCACGTTTGACAAAGTAAGAGGTATTATAATGATGGAGAGAGACTATTACAGTTACAGGGGATCAGCCCATCGCCTACAAAAACTTTAGTGTCTCGCACACACACAGTATGCATACGCGCGATCTTCCAAGGTGGTATACATAATTCTGTTGCAGTCTGTACATTCTATGCTTACTTTTGGACCAGCCCAGCATAGAAGTGCTAACATATTATTAACGTAAATTAAAAACTGACGAAAATAATGAAAATCTAATGACTAAAGTGTCATGAAAGTTTTTTATTAGGCATCTGCTTGCATCATGTATGTACATAGGTACCTATTTGATTCAAGTGTAGTTGTAAGCATCACATAGTCGTTTTCTAATAACTACAATGTCAAAAACACATTTTATCTATGATTATAATCTGTAGCTTATATTTTAAAGTATATTATCACTATTTGTCACATCGTAAATATTCTTATTTAAATAAACCAGCATCTACAATTAGGTATCTCTAAACCTATTTTCGCGAACTCAAATTCACATTTTACAAAATACAAAATGAAACACGCGTTTTTATGATTAAGATTAAAAAAATAATGAGATTGTTAGTTAAACATACCCTTATCAAAATACTTAAGTAACTTTATTTCGTTAAAGTTATTTTGAAACGGTAAAATGGCTGACGTTTCCATCTGGCCAATAATCCAAATTAATTATTTTTCAATAGATGGTATACAAAAAGTTTATGAAACCAAATGATCTTTCTAGTTAAACGCTGATAAGGTGCAGTCTTAATATATTCCGTTTTTTCTCACTTGATTTTAACGACGGTGTCCCTTTATGGCATTTTATCGCATAAATAATAAATAAATAAAAATAAATGTTTATGTAACACTGAAACTTTTTAAAAGTATTTCTTCATACACCGTTTATCTAATAAAAAAACGCGATCACAAAAGAAGTCAGAAAAAACGGACTAATATCAAATTCCTAACGTTTGACATCCCGTCTCTGGTTCACTTTTGGTTTGATGAGCAAGATTTCACACAACGAAATATATTTAAAAGAATTAAAGCCTCGTAACTACAGCCTCACAGTCTTTCTCTTTCTTCTCATCTGTCTTCTTCCCACGCAATTCCGCGTAGATTTCATCAATGGATCTCATCTTCGTCTCTGGTACACATAGGACGATGTAGACTGTACTGACGAGGCACACACCACCGAATACCCAGAAGATGAAGTGGAGACCCAGCGTTGAAGCCAGAGGATGGAAGACCCTCAGCTCGAAAGACACGAGGATGCACGCGAAAGTTATGACTAGTGTTGTTACCGTGCCACGGAACTGAAAAATCATGGAGAATAATTAGGTTGGAGTTGGAATTTAGTTCTAACGACTTCTAAGTCGTCGTGACAATGGATCCTGTGATATAGCAGGTACAATAATATTGGACCGGGTTGTACAAGGATGGGTGATAACTGACCGTTTTAATGCTTGTGGCAAAAAATCCGTGCTTCGGAGAATGGTTCCATAAGCATGTGGTATTCACTAACTGCTGGGAATTTAAGGATATTTCGAATGCTCCGGAAGTTGACATAGTTTCACAACTGCCCACTTAATTAATGTGTTTATTTTGTTTGATCCGTGACTGTTAAAGCTTGAAGGGGTTTGTCTTGCTAATTTTTTCTTTACTATATAGGTAAACTACTGTCTATTATGATCGCTTTGTTAATGATATTTGTTACTCTTTCAATTATCAATATAAAAAACTAAATATTAGATACGAAACCAACGGTGATGTGAATTTTTAATGAAGAGCGAGTTCCTTTTTAAATCCATGAGCTGTCATCTTCACTTACCATCAGGAGAAATTGAGGTCAATTATTAGTTTAGTAAGGAACTGGACGAAGATAAAAAACACATGTCCTTGGGGCCGGATATAACTTAACACCAAGATAATCTAGACCTCAATCACCAGTTCATATTTGTCAGATCAGACCTTGTTTGTTAAGCACCACCCATAGATACTTATTTGTTATAAAAGAGGATCTTAATGCTCAAGTTCGAAGTTCAAGAAAAAACAAATTAGTAATCCCAAAATGGAACACAACATTGCTCCAAAAATTTGTATTTACATGGTAGTTAGATTATATAATAAGTTAATGTGTCTATAGTCAGCGGGGTCACATGTCATGTCATGAATAATTCAGAGAATAAGTTCTGAACAAATTCTGTCTTCAGCATAAATCATTCATGGTCTTTAATGTTTCTGAATGTTATTGACTATTAATATTAAAACTGTATTGACATTTGATGTTTGTGTATTTCCTTACGACATATATGACTTCATTCTTATTATTTTGACTTGTATACCTACTAAATTATTTTTTATAATTATTCTAATTTTGTTTTCTCTTTGTTAATATAATATTTTGCAAATAAATGCAAATAATTTCAATCATTCATTCCAGCATTCAAAACATACAAAATAAACCAGCTATCGCCATCTCTTTTCCTAAAGTAAAAGTAAATTTCAAATTCAAACTGTTCTACCCTGACCTGGAAGGAGAACATCTCCGTCATCATGACAAACGGCACAGGCTGCAAGCCAGCTGCATCGCAGTATATACACAGGCACAACATGGCGATGGGCAGCCAACGGCTTTCTGACTGCGTGTAAAATCCGGCTCCGAGGACCGTCATCGCGATCCCGGAGACCAGGCAAGTTACGGCTAGAAGTGGCTGGAATTGAAATTATGAGATTAAAAATATGAGAATTAGTGTAACAGCACGACTAGAGAGAAGTTAATATTGTGTACGTAATAGTTGTTGGACATTGACACCCCTACAGAAAGTTCTTAAGCTTTTGTTATAGGTACTAGACAATAGATATAAAGTTCTACAAAGTTATCTGACCTGGTGTGGAAAATTAGAACTAAGATTTATTCTCACAAGAACTAGAGTTGTGGATTCAATCAATAATAAAGACGCTAACGACACCATCACCTGCAGGGCTAGCATGCAACCATCATCGATACATAGTCGAGTCGACAAGATAAATATTATTTTGTTATTTTATCCTATTATGTAAGCTAATTCGCGCACCATAATAGATAGAATTACTCGATTTGATACCATGATTAAGACCACAGCACCATATATATGGCATAATCTTAATAAATTACATACACTAAATACCATATTCTAAGAAAATATCGACAAAAGGCCCGATTTATCGTTGTCGACGGTAGCACGCTAGCCCCGCTGGTCAGATAACTTTGTAGGTCTATACATACTCAAAACATGTACCTAATCGGAAAGTGTATAATTTTTTAAATGTTTGGATTGTTCCTTTTTTTTCTGAAAATCTACCAAGCTTGTTCAAACATCGATTGTAAAAAACTAATGGTCCGATTTAATTCTCTTTTTCAGTTTAAGATAGGTGTTTAGTTAATAATAAATAAGCAACAATAAAATTGTTTCAATGTGCTTCTATCAGAAGCTACAGAACGTTTGATATAATAAAAAAGTTTTTTTTTGGAGCTATGTTTACAAAAAAAAAGCGCTTTTTTCTTCAACAAACTGCTGATGGTCGGATTACATGATTTGAGCCAAAATTATTAGAAATGACCTCCCTAATATCACCTTAAAAATTTCCGGTCTAATTACCAATATAACTGCTGTGTCGGAGCACCTTAAGACAATTTAAAAGACTTATTATTTTGGTGTAAATTTCTAGTTGTTACTTCAATCTCTACACAATGACATATTTAGTGTGCTTGAACATGTTTATTCGCATTGTTCCCTTGGGTGTATAATGTATCTTTTATTTACCAAAAAGTATCCGTTGTCTACCAATAACACAAGCTACGTTAGTTTAGGATTAGATATTGACTCATTATTTCCTACCTACCTACCTACTTGCGACGGCAAAACATTTTACTAGAACAAAAAACTAAACAATAATAGAACTCTACTATCCACCAAAAAGATGAGGAACTTGTTAAAAATGGGTAAAACATACCATGAAAAATAATTAAATTTCGAACCATATCTATTTTCAAAACAACGCACCTTTCGCCCCGTTCTTTCCACCAATATGGAGGCAGTAAACGAGCCAATCATCTGCACTCCCCCCAAAACTGCTGCTTGCTGATTGGCTGTCAGCACCCATCCATCTCCCGCCTTCGCAAAGATGAGAGAAGCGAAGTGGAGGACTGCGAGACAGCCGCAAAGCTCTCGCGCGAGAGTGATGGTGAGCGTCATACGGAATGCCCGAGCTGTGTCAGCACCGGTTACTGAAAAAAGAAAAAGGAGACATTTAATAATTTTTGGAACTTAATAATATTATTCACCTGTAATAAGTAAGGATGAAGTCGAAGGTGAAAGCACACGGGCCTAAGAACGAACTGGCTCTTCATAAAATATTGCCGGAGCACATCACCGTTGCCTCGGAGCGGTAATATTTGGCGGCAGATTTTATATGAAGGTTGGACGCTAGCCTGTTGGACCCTGACGAGATCCTACCAACAAGGGGTCACTCGCATTAGTACCTCGTTGTTGAAGACACGCTTATCTAGGGTCAGTAGGGCTATTCTAAACCGACCATAGACCTAGTTTTCTGTCCGAAAAGGATGTCTAGAATGACCGAGAAGGAGGTCTAGAATGACCGAGAAGACGCCGTACTGTTTGAGGTTACTAATATTAATTATTTGAGAATCTCTTATTTCTCAACGAATTATTCTATTCCCTTTAAATTTAACGGTTGAAGTGATAGTATTTTTAATGCGTTGGGGTCTAATGCTCATCTAAAATCGGAAACAATTATAGATTCATACTATAAAAAACGGTGTGCGTCCATACTGCGAGCCTAAGGCGGTGGCGACGACGGACGCGAAATATCAAACATATGTAACCATACTGAAGTGACTAAGGCGGAAGCCTAGTGCGGCCGGACTGAGCGAGTCAGCGTGCATAGTTTTCAAACGTTCTTGTCTGCGCTTTCTGGCCATACTACGGGCCTAAGCAACAAGCGACCTAATGCGCGGGTGGCGGAGGTAACAAACCAGCTTAGTAATAACTGAAAAATGTGCTAAATAAAAATAAATTTTATAAGCTAAATAAGAATTTTCAGTGTTCAAAACATCGTCTCCGCGCTGGGCTTGCAATATGGACGCACACAAAGTACAATCCCATTTAATTTATTACAATAAATGATGTTAACAAGTCTAGTAATAATAAGTTAATTGAGATCTTAATATCACTGTCGGAAATGTATTTGTTATATCCTTATTGTAATTTTTTTTTTCGTTTTTTTTTTATTTCACTATTTCATGATTCAATTTAAAGCAACCTATTGGTTTTTAATTAGCACCACCACGACTGTGGCTGTGGTATATGATTATCTCATTATGAAATAATGAACACGCCGAAAAGTTACTTTTCAGAGCGCTACACAAGGCTAAGATACTATATTTTTTTATCTTAAGATAAGATATCACTCGCCATACAATTCTAAAATATAAAATTATACATGATCTTCGTCGTGTTTGATGGTCCATTGAATTGTATGGCGAGCGATATCGAATCTTAAGATGAAATATTATGGTATCTTAGCCATATGTTGCACTGTCAAGTTACAAGAAAACACATTATAAATTAAATAGTTACTTAAATATATCTAATAATAATATAGGTATCTATATTATTACCAACAAACGGGTTATACTCATATCACCCAATAAAAAAATAGCGAAAATTCTCCATCAGACTTTTCGTATAACAAATTGTTACCATTGTTTACTCGGTTACCAAAATAAACATCGTTTGTTGTAATGTCATTTATTTGTCCCTTGTTTGTTGCCATTTTACTTGAGGATGACAAAGTCTCGATTAGTACAGTTGTATAACGGACGAAGAATACTATTTACTCGAAGAATACTTTTAAGATAACTAACTTTCTTAAAAATTTCCATGCTTAGGTAAAACAAATTAGTGTTTTCCTAACATCTATTCGGTCCAATTTTCTGAAAGACACTGCTACTTGAAAAATAAAAACGATATTTAAATGTGTTTTAAAACTTTATCATAATTTATACCAGTTACCTGCTACATACCAATAATTAGTGAGAAAAAGTAAAAATATTATAATTAATTAAAAGTTGATGAAATTAAAAATAAACACGATTTGTCCTTATACTTTTAATTTCATATTTTTTTATAAAGAAAAGAAAACGGAATATTTGGCGATGGGGTAAACCTGTCTGCCTTAGACGCCAGTGGTTGCGGGTTCGATTCCCGTACAGAACAAGAAAGAAAAGTTCCGTGTCTGGGTGTTTATCTATTTATTTATTTATATTCCAGATTCCCCCCTAGTTCGCTACATGGTATCCCATAACACAATCTATGCTTACTTTGGGGCCATGTAGTTGGTGTGATTGTCTGGGGATTTTATTATTTGTAAGTACTTTATTATAGAACTTTTATACCAATCTTTCCATTGACTCCCTTTTTTTTTCTAATACACAATTGCTGAATCAAAATTTATGTTTGCGAAATCTAGAACTGTGACGAAAGAAAACTGGTGGGCGTCATAATTTGATTCACAGAGTAAATAATCTTAGTAGGCCGAGCAAAGGATGACTGCGATTTGTTTTATTTGGCCACGAATTCTGAATAATTGAAACGCTTTCTGTTTGTCTGTAGGGAGTTGTTGAATGAGACTTTCCAATGTCAAGGCCGTAACTGATGGATCTTTCCCACAACCTTGTACTTATGGGATTTGAAGAAGTTATGAAACTTGATTGTTTGACAAACAGCTTGAGTGTTATTCTGATTCAGACGTGTTTATTTTGGGGTAGATTCCGTTTGCGGAATCGATTGTTTTTGACCTTTTTTTTCTTGACATAGGTTCTGCAGCTATGAATATCTTTTCAACATAAAATAAAGTGTTTCATCGCCTATATAACATGTTGACTCTTTACCACGGCGTTTGTATAGAGGAAGCTCTTGTTAAAATGTAAAATCGATTTATACGCCTTCAAATCCAACAAATGTATACACTATTTCCCTAAATCAGTTAGCAAGTTTAGCAATGTTAGTATCATTGAGCGGATGACGACATATTTAAAGAAATAATCCTGATTTTTTTCCAACTCTCTTACATACAACTTTCACATAGGTTCCAAACTATAGAGACGTCTTTTAGAACAGGGTGAACTTAGGATTTAAGTACGAGAACAAGCGTTGATATTCTTTGACAATCTCTACTATCTCTGAGCAGGAAACTCAGTCTTTTGTAAGCTTTATTAGCAGTTTTCTTCATATGGACGTTAAACTTACACAAGTCCTTGAAGGTGACGAAGAAGCGTCCAGCCTTTTTCTGCTCCAGCTCCAGCAGCAGGAGCTGCAGCTCGGTGTCGATGACAGCCTCCGAGGGGTCGCGGCAGCGCAGCCAGGCGAGCACGTCCCGCGCCTCCTGAAGTACGGAATACCATTAAATAAGTCCTAATAAATAATCAACAAATGCATAGCATTAAAAAAACCGACTTTACGTGAAAACTTTGGATAAATTATAATGTCATCAACGTAAACATTCTCCGAAATCTAACATATTCATTCAAAAATTTGAAATTTTCAATGAAGTACTCAAGCGATTTCGATAAAATTTATATGGAACCAACTATGAAGTATCTATCATTGTTTCATATTTTCAAAATCGATTCATAATTGTCCGAAATATCGAGTAACAAAGACACAAAGAAAAAAAGAACAGAAAAGATCCAGACGAATTGAGAACCTCCTCCTTTTTTGGAAGTCAAGTCAGTTGAAAATGGACATATTGGGTGGTATTAGAAAATGACTCTTTAATTTCAAAATAGTAGATTTCAAACTCAACAGTTAGACATTAGAGAGACTTAAAATTAGAGAGGTTAATGTCGAGTTGAGGCCGATGTAAATAATTCCAGTCATGATGGCCTCCTCCCTGGTGCAGTGGTCGAGTGTTCGGCTACGGCGTGAGAGGTAATAGAGGTTATGGGCTGTAGAGTGCGGCCGTTGCGAGAATGCGTTTCTGACAGCTCCTTATGTCCACTGAATAAAGTTTATTTCCGATTCGAAAGTTAAAAAAGCTATGATTTTGACAGCTGTCAGGAACGCAAACTCCCACCTTCCGCACTTTAGTTCCAGTCAAACCCGCTGTGTGGTCTCCATAACAAAAGTTTATACTTTGGGGTCACTTGTTTGGTGCATCAGTTTGGCTAGCTTATTATTCATTACTAACTGATAAACTAAGACTATTCTAAGAATCAACTTACCTCATCTTTCCCACACTTCAGCAAATAAGACGGAGTTTCAGGCATCGATATAAAAGTCAAGAGATGTAGAAGAGGCACTGCGAGGCATATCCACAGGGTCGCTCGATACGTCAAGTACTCCCCCAGCAGATACACGACGAAGTTGCCAAGGTTCTGCGAGAGGATGACCAGGGTCCCCAGGATCCCTCGAATGGAGTCTTCGCTGATCTCCTTTATGTAGAGAGGCGTGACCACGTATGCACCTGCGATGCCCAGTCCCACCACTGAACGTGCGGTGATTAGGGCCCAGGGCGCTGTTGAGTACAGCTTTATACTCCAGCAGACCTGCAAGGTAATTTAACATTTCGATATATAGTTGATAAGGTTTGTCCTGCTTCTTACTAACTGGTATGGATGGTAAAATGCATGTATGTTTATTTCTTTGACAAGTCTGAGAGTATCTCGATAATATGTTGCATAGAAATACTTAGTTTATTGTTCGGAATAGGATTTTATCCCAAAAAATTAATCATTCTTCCGGTGAGAAGGAATTTGATTTTACGCTTTGGAACTTTTGCACAAAAAGGGCTTCCACAGTTCCATTTTGGCACAGGTTGCCAAAGTGTAAATAAAACCATCTGAATATGTTTCTCTTGACCACTATAGTCCTGATTATTTTAAGCTTTGAGTGGATGGGTTTCTCGTGGATGGAAGTGTAACAACAAAACAAAAAATATACTTCTCAAAAATAGCCCTTACCGTCATACACATAGACGTCAACATCAACGCCTTTTTTCTCCCGAAATTATCCACAATGTAACCAAACAGGAACACCGCTGCGGTGCCCATCAAGTACGGAACGCAGGCCATCCAGGATATGATGGTTGGATCCACTGGCTGTTCCGCTGGAGTGTCTACAGACATCAGCACTGGCCCCATGGGAGACATCCAGCCCACTGCTGTGCCATAGGAGAATGCTGGCAGGACCACTGTGGATAAAAAATTAAACAATAAGTGATTAGAAATTAAAGTAACTGACTCATTGGAATCACCCAACAAAATACATCACATTTTTTTATTAGGGATACGATGTTATTTTTCCAGTTCACCTTATGAAAAGCGCGCATGAAGACTATGGTGGTACACGTCCATCTAGGAGAAACTTATTCACTGAACCCACAATTTGTCTGAAACAGACATTGTTGCCAAATTGGATAGTTTGTGAAGATCCGGCTAAGAAGGCACCATCATCATCTTGCTAATATTATCTGACTTTTCACAGAATGGTAGCAAGGTCCAACCTAAATCAGTCTGACCAACAACATCCAACATTTAACAGGGATCCTTCGAATAAGACCAACTTAGGACACGCTTAGCTAGTAGAAGTACCTATGTACACGACCCTAAACAAAAGCGTCAGTTTTGTAGGTATATTTTATCATGTACTACCTATTATTATGATCATCATGTACTTAATTAAATTACGTTTCGTTCGTAATTATTATGTCTTGAGGTCATAATTAAAAAAAGTAGGAATGTCAAAACGATGATTTAATGAACTACTAACCATTCTGCCTCCATGCAAAAGCTAACAATTAATCAACATTAATGAAGATCAATAAATCCCCATTACTTGCATCATTCTTGTGCGCTGGTCAGCCCAATGTCAAGTTCAACCATTGTGGTCAACAGAACAGTTTGTCGTGAGACACGTGGAGCTAATGAAACTGTTTTTACGTCGCAGTTATTTATAATTCTAAAGGTTGTTATTAATAGAAATAGACCTACCATTCGGCAAGTTTCTGGATAACTCATTTGATTTTTTTTTCTCCGCATAAGTATTACTTAGTACTAACGATGAGGGTTAAGATAGAGTACTTGGGTACAGAAGAAAATGGTCTCTTCTGCACAAACATCGTTGTTGACATTTGACGGTTAACTTTATAAAGAGAGTGATCGCTACCAAGCAGATCCGCTGCCTTATCACGTAACTTGCAAGAGCAAAGCGATGGCATGAATTGCGCAAGATTTGCTAAAAAATAACTAATTCGTATTACGTTACAGCAAAAACAAAGCCATAACAATCCGACGACTGTGCTGCCTCTAATCGTACAGTCGATGTACTAAAAGTGCATATATAATCCCTTTGACTTTCATACTTTTCGTGTGTACTTTTCTGCGAAATTTTAAAAGCAAACATCTGTTTCACATTTTATTAGTTTCTTTTTTACTACCAAATTGTTTTGGCGCTAGCATCGTAGCAATAAATGAATTCTGCGATCAACGAACGATTATACAGCTATCGCTTACATAATACGATGTAAAGTAATGGATCGCGCGTCCATGGCGTGATGACTGCGCCATTATAGCTGATCGCTAATATTTACGTGATAAGGCAGCCGGAAGGAGTCTTTACTCGAAGCGGGCGTCTCTAGAAACGATTGCTTCTTTAGGACAAGAATCCTGATCGTGGGATGGTAAAGTTATCCTTTGCTAACCTTCGTCTTATCTTGTAATAAGCCGAATGTAGGGGAGTAAAAACTATATAAAATAAATGATAATAAACGGACACAACAGCTTCTTATGTAGACTTTTATAATGAATAAAAACATTTTTTTTTTTAATTTATGTATCTTTTTTATAAGGTTATGGCCTCCATCATATAGCGGAACTAGGATTATCCTGAGCCGAGCCTGTTAAGAAAATTTTGTTTCAAGATCAGAACAGAAGAACAGCAAGTTGGCGATTTGTCAGCAAGCTGGCTGGCAGCAGTTCTGGTTGGCGAAGCAATGACGTTTCACAAGCCTTCATGAGACCAACTAGGCATACAGTAACCGGGATTGGTCTTAACATGAGCCCCAACCATGGAAGTCGTCGTGTTAAATTAATAGCCTGCCGTCAACCATCCTTGGACCTACTGTGCAGTGCGAAGTCATTTAAGTTAATACAGAGTGACTGGTGGGTCACTTTTGAAATTGACAAGATCATACATGAAGAGAAAAAATATATATTAAGTATTTAGTGAGTAAACTTAACCGAAACTTAAAGAATTGAAATCACTAGCGATCCGCTTGTCAGGTCACGTGCCGCGATTGACTCAGGCGTAAGTAAAATCAATAATAACAAAACTTTATTTATTTATACGGAATTGTAGTGAAAAACTTAGTGCCGTGTGACGACCATTTTGCCGATGGGGTAAACCGCTAACTGCCTCAGACGCCAGTGGGTGCGGGTTCGATTCCCGCACGGTGCAAGAAAAAAAAATGTTCCGTGTCTGGGTGTTTATCTATTTATGTATTTATATTCTAGGTTCCCCCCTACTTCGCTACATGGTATCCCATAACACAAGCTATGCTTACTTTGGGGCCATGTAGTTGGTGTGATTGTCTGGGGATTTTATTATTTATATTAAAAGCTACACACCTTTCGGCGGAAAGACCCGACAATTTGACCAGTCGGTCGGGGATCAGGGCAAGAGGGACAGGAACCGGCGAACTATTCGGGCAGTATCCAGCAAAACCGCTTTTTGCATGCGTTCTGGAAGCGAACCACCGCCGAATCCCAGCCTTTCAAGGTTTCTGCCCAGAGTGGCTGAGGTCAAACCGTTATTTATTATTAACTAAGTATCTACTTTTGTTCCATAATTATGACCAGAATCTAGTACAGAGTGCTCTCTTTAAGTATCTAAAATTTATCATCAGTCACCCTGTATATCGACTGATATACATAGAAACCAATACACCACGACAACTTTGTTCTAGTTGACCCTAGGTGGTCAAAAATGTGCTTAGCCTATGTAGCTGGAACCAACTAAGTACTGTTTTGTAAATATATACATAGGGAACAATTTATGCTGCATATTAATTTCACTCTGTCCACATTTTGAGTTAAAGCTTGCTCCACGTAACCACTTTATTTTAGAACTTTCTTTAAATGTCATCTTTATTCATCATTAATTACACGCTAACTGGTAAATCCCAAACTGGCTCGCCGCAAGTGTTTTATTATTAAGTAGGTATTTCAGGTAACGGTTTGTCACTAGAAACAAATGGTAACCCGCTGATAAAACATTTGATTAACCTAGATTTCGACTTGACACTTTTACTTCTTTATATTCGTAACCGGTTTATTTGAAGAGATCTTTATCCTTATTATTTAAAATACAAAAGAAAGTAATGTACCAAGGTCGTTATGATCAGTCATTTAAATGGCGTACCATTTTTAAAAAGAAATGTTTTGAAATTTACATTAATTTGTGGCTCTATATATATTTGAAGGAAGAAAATATTAAGGATGTGAACTAGAATCGTCTCAAACAACACACATTTGTTCACGGATTCTAGCACAACCAATACATTGCTCCACATATCCGGAGAACTTAGAACTAACATAATTGATGAATCAATTGCCTATTCAAGAATCGGTAATAAGGATAGTGCTGTTTAATAATCGATTATTATCGAATGATCGACATGTTAGTGATTTATTTGATCACGATTTGATAATTTTTGAGGTTAAATTCATTTGATGTGTCTGTTTATGATTTGTGTAGGTTCGACTTAGGTAACCCTGCCAGGCCTGGGTAGCTAATTGGAGAAACGTATTGTGGAGTCCACTAATTTGAATGACCATCTAGGTACCTACGTAATGGACTTCAATAAATCTCTGATGCCAAGATGCATTCTGGCCAGGCGCAGTCCCAACGGCCGGATCACAGGGGACATGACCACCCCACCAAAATCGTCATGTCAAATTGAAAAAACCTAGAAAATAATTATCACTACAAAGAGTAGAAGCTAGAAAAAAATCACCTCTGTTTCCACCTTTAATCGATATAATATATCAACTTCAACTGTTTCAGACAGTTACTTAATTAAAATTGTTTGTATACCGTGTTTTGTTAAAGGTACGCTGAGTGTTGGATTGTGTTCTCATTTTCATCACAACGGACATAACAAGTATAAGAATAGGGATCGTTTGTCACCTATAGTTAAAACTATAATATTATGTCATGTGCAAAAATAGAGCACTTAGATAGAGCGGCCGACTATTTTTGTGAAGAGTGGTCGCTAGCCAAGGCGACCCCTGAAAGCATATCCCTACCAAGAAGGGAAGTCGCTCTTTACGACACGTTTATCTGGGCCGGTATTATTCTTATGCTTTTATTCTTAAACATAGCCTGGCCAATTCTATGTTCTTGGCGCCAATGCGATAGCTTTTTATGTAGAAACTAATGACTTATCTGTATTAGAACGCTCTTAATTAAGAATATAATAGTTTAAAAGCTTAAACCATTAAGCTGAGGCATCATTAGTGATGTCTGCAATAATCTGGAGTCCAACTGGCGGGTGTGTCAACTCTTAAGTGGATAATTACAAACGTCATAACTGATAACATGTGTCATAAACATTTAACGACATATAAAGAGTATCGGATAGTAATATTTAGAACTTATTGCGCAGTTCATAGGATCTTTATATCAGACACACCCCTTTTTAATGTACCCACCGCAGGACCGTAGACGAAAAGGAGATTTTTTAGGAAGTAAGGCACAAAACTACTCCAGTTTTGGTTGGTGGATGACATAATGGGTGCCGAAAAGCCTTCCCTTACAGCCCGTTTAAACATGATCCGTTTTACTGGATACCTTTTTTAGTATGGTAAATACGTATACTGAATACTGTGCCATATGTGAAGTCTCCTATACAACTCCATGCGCCATCGATGAAAAAAACGTGTCCGGTAAAACGTATCCAATAAAACGGAAAAAGTGTGAACGGGCTGTAAGGGAAGGCCTTTCGGCTGCAAACTGGAAGGCAGCGACAGCAGCGCGGGAAGCGGCGCGAGCAGCGGCGCGAGCAGCGGCGCGGGTAGCGGCGCGGGCAGCGATTTCCGCGACACTATAGAAAGTTTTGAGTTTGTATGAAACCGCCACAGATCGCACGAGCGCCCGCTCTAGTTTGCAGCCTTACGACTAATATAGGTATACATTAAGCGTAAGGCTAAGTATGTAGCTATAATTATGTATGTGTATGTAATTAATCGTATTTAGTTTATTTTAAGAGCTGTACACCTCGCCCACATTGATTTCCACCAATACCTGGGTTGCCTGGCAGAAATCGCGCTTCGGCGATAAAGCCGCCCTTTGTATGTTAATTGTAATTATTTTTTCATTTTAACTATGTGACCATGTTCGTGTAAAATAAAGAGTTTCATTATTATTGTTATACAAGTATTCAGACCCCGGGACCGATTGCTTATCGTGCCAGCTGAAACACGAAAGTCGTGATAAATGACTCTTGAGTGTCACTCAACCACCCTTCTACCGGCAGCACCGAACATTACTTTAACTGTTATATTTAATGAAGAGGCCAATGTTCTACGACTACTTCTATGGTCTCTATAACGTCCGAAATCAGAACTCTTGTATCAAAGTTAAAAAACCTATTCAACGACGACGCCTGGAAAGATGGTATCTTACTGTCATACCTATTTTAACCACAATGACAACCATCTATGGTTATATGTTTATACACAAAGGAAAGATACCAGTAATTTGTTTACATCACTTTTTAAGCCCATGGTTCCATAACACTTCAAGGCATCAAGTAGATCCAGTACCCGTTTGTCAGTTTCAGATTCGAGATTCGCTATTCTGTTGTAGTACCTGTGACCTTTTTTATTGGTGACTAAACCCCCATTTGACCTCAATTTCACAGTGAACATGAGGTTAAAAATTACAACACACGGATTTAGAGGAATAACCTGGCTCTTCATAAAATATGTATTGACCCCATCGCTGCAGGAGCGGTAATAGTTACAAAACTATTAGGTAATTTTAACAAAATCAATAGCAATATAAAAACAAAATGTGTTATGTAATTTCGAGGCGTACGACCAGGCCCCGGCAGCTCATTGGGAGAGCACTCGTCCGGCAAACGAGAGGTCCCAGGTTCGAACCTGGTCGGGTGTTTTTTATTTAACACATTTTTAAATTTATATAAGCGTAATTAAGCGTTTTAAATGCAAAAACTTTAAAATATTATTAAGTTTAACATTGTAAAACAAATGTTGTTGAGATTGATGTGGAGAGGCTGCCTGCAAGTGGTAATGCGCTAATTAAAATTAACCCTGTATATTTTTTTATGTATTTAAATGGTATTTCAATATTTTGCGGCCTGATTACTCTACGAATACCTAAATCTACCATACATGTAAATTTGTGCAGAAAGCCAAGTGAATTAGTAGGTAAGTTTTGTAACCAAGCCCAAAGAAGAGTTAGGCTTGGCAGAACGAGCACTCTTAAAAGGAAATTCAGATTAGGAAACTCGTTGCTCGACAAAGATACCTATTTTTAAGTATGCAAACATACTACTTAGCCCAAAATAAGCTTGTGTTATGGAGGCAATACATCAAACTAGGACGTGTTCGTATTTTAGTGTATAATTGGAGAACCTCGGGGAAGGCCTGCGTCCAGCAGTGGACATCACCAGGGTTGTTCCACTAATTAACTCGCCTCTTGAACTTTCTGTTTTAAGTCTGCTGGAATAAATTTATATTTTTTATGTGAAAATGAGGTCGAAGGTGACAGCACACAGGCTCAGGAAGGAAAATATACAATTATAGTTTTCTGTGCTTGCTTTTAAGCAGTGTATTTCTACTTCATTTAAAAAGGAATGTACATCTGACTGTATTCTCTAAATCAACTCTATATGTTTGTATTTGTTTAAACTAAGCATCAACTTAAGAGTAGTTTTTGGGGTTATCTATAGGCTTTAAAATCCCGATATTATGAACGCGTCACGTTGAAAAGAGTGCTTGTTAACGACGACACTTTGAAAATATTAACAGAAACTGCAAAAACGGAGTCGGGTACATGTTATTACTATGGGAACATTGTAAAACACATAGTTTTATAGCTTGTTATTTCAAATACATAATCACTTATAGCAACAATTGCTATAGTAGAGTCAAGCTAAAACCAGTTTACGATATTTTTCTACTAAAACTCTTTTTAATAGAAAGAAATAGAAATAACCCTATCAAAATTAGTCGTCATTAAGTTAATCGGCGAATTAATGGTTGTTTTATCAAAAACTGAAACATATGTTTAATAAGAAATGTGTACACTTATCTGTAATGATCATGGACTCGTCAGACTGGACGCGAGACGCGTTTATTTATAGAAATTGTCGAGCTTTTTACTGTTAGCTTACGACACCTATTCATTTGTATAGTGGCCTATAATCAGCTTAGATAGAAGAACAACGTGAAGACCGAGGGCTTCTCAGAAGTTTGATTTTTTACTCGCGCCCAAAGAGGTTGGAGAATTTTAGGAAAAAAGATACTTAGGAATAATAAGGCACTTGATTTAAGCTAAACTTTTAATAAACACTACATAATCTATTTCGTATTTGGTTCAATAATAAGTTGATTTATGGCAACGGTTAATAAACTTAATATAGATTTTATAACTGTAGATTTTTTTTATAAAATATAATTTCACACTCAAGAGCGTATACTTTCCAAGTACTTATAAGAAGTTTTTTTGAATTTATTTATTTATTCAGTCACAAAGTCCACAGCTCTTAATAATTAATACATAAAAAATATAGAATAATTCTGATAGCCATTTATAGACTTACATTATTTTAGTGTGTCTTCTAGACGAGTAACAAATTATTTGGTATATACAAAACATTACAATTATAAAGTAATAACTAATTAAATATTTAAATACAAATTAAGGATTTGATAAATAATAAAAAGGATTTGTCGACAGTCACATTGTAAAAATTAACACTTGAATAATCAATGGTGTACAAATATTTAAAAGTAATGTATGCAAGATGAGACTGAGATCAATGTTGGTTACGTATAAAACATATCTTAACCAGCAAGAAAGTATCATCAACCTCTTTTCGATCACTAATTTTTGTACTGAGAAGGGCCATTTGTTGATAATCACAATTATTGTCATTTTCAGCCGAGAGAAGGTCATTTCTGTTCAAAGTTCTCGCCCAAAATTGTCCATATCACTCGACCTTTCCTCCACAATTCCAGCGTTTCGAATATTCCTTACTGATACGAATTTTCAAAGTGTGGATTGATTTGCCTGCGTCTGTATTTCCTGCGCAATATAATTTATGTGCGTCAAAGCCCGAATGAAAAGGAACAATTAATTTCCTAAAATGACCCAGCTGGGAATCGAACGCAGGACTCACGCCGCAGCAGACCATTGTGCCACGAAGGCCGTTATCTTCTTCCTCATCTCCAATTTTCATCATGTGATAAGGAGATAAATGACATCCATAATTATTTTCGGTTACAAATAAATTTTATTATTATCATTATTTTTGGAATTCAGGATTTTAAACTCAGTATTTCTACTGGCGTTAGTAGATTTTAACGGGCCTAGCCCAGATTGAAATCAACAAATTATACGTTAGGTTTGTGTTTTTATTATTATTATTATTTAAATAGAGAATTTTTGCTGGTGATTTTACACTTCCTAACGCGGGCAACTATAATATTATTATTAGTTCTATGAAAAGACACGAGTACAGCTGAATTTCAAATACAGGGTCAAATTCCTAGTTACCTAGTTCTTTTGTTAGAACTTACCAAAACAAATATTGTTTAAGTATCATCTTTTCTTTTATTAAAACACAATAAGTTCATTAATTAGAATTAAGTAAATAGTAGCAATGTATTGATTATAACTACAGAGGTTACCTTACAGTGTGTCCACTGTTTGAAATTGTTTTCTTTTTAATTATTCAAGCAAATTATAATGCCTTACTAATGAGGTATATTTACATATAGGTGAAAATGTTTCGCGAATCCGTTTCAAGGTATAATTTATCGTATCGATCTTCTTAGAATGAGCTATTGTGACCAAAAATTTCATTTATATAAACAGAATTCAAAAAAGGAGGTTAGCAGTTCGAACCGTATGTATGTAAATGTTCAGAAATGCCCAGTTTTCGCATATGTTAGTCTATATAAGCGTCTGAACCAATATGCCAAATTTCAATACCGACTAAGTATTTTTTGAAGTCGGTTCAAATAAAAAAGTCCAATACTTCCCGTTCCCGGGAGAATTTCGGGAATTCCTTCCATAATACAAATGGACACCCATTGAAGAATCTTTATTCCAAGTATCACATCCGTGCACTCAAGGAATAAAATTTTTCATACATAGTATAAAATAATATTTTCCATTCCCGCGGGAATAAGTTTTATTACACAAAAACAGTCAATCAATGAAGAACTTTTATACAAACTAAAAAGTCCTACCTTTTCCCGGAGGAATTTTAGGAATTCCTTCCATAATACAACATCTATTACAGAACCTTTATACCAAGTATCACATCCGTGCACTCAAGGGATAAGATTCTTTCATCTAATAAAAAATATTTAATTCCCGTTCCCGTGGGAATTTCGAGAATTCCTTCCTAGTGCTCCTCCACAACCTCTAAGGATTGTACATATGTTCCAAATTTCAGCTCTCTACGGCCAGTAGTTATGGCTGTACCTACGTTGTCCTCCAGTCACTCAGTCAGTAACGGAAGAGTTTTATACAGTAACATTTAAACTTACTTACACCCTTTCGCTACACACCTGAGTGTAAATATTCTCCATTTTCCCACGAAAGACCTGATCACTGTTTATAAGCATTCTTTTGTATAGAGTTACGAGTTGTTCGAACTCATCGAACGAGTGACAAACAAAGCGATTTTCGACATAAGCAATTGTCCAAACAAAGATGTAGGAGTGAGTGTGGTGGATGACTACTCGCTATTATCCGAATTCTTTTTAATCTTTTCTGCTAACTGTGTCAATAGCCAGTTTTGACCAAGTTTTTAAAGGAGGTCTGCTTAAGGTGTAAAAGAGGTCGTATCTATACATATAATAAAATGGTAGGAAAGTCAAAACTGTACATTGAATATTTTTTTAAAAGAATACTATTGTATGATCTACAATCGAAACAGAAACAAAAAATATAGTTTTTTTAGAATTTTTGTCTGTTTGTCTGTTTGTCTGTTTGTCTTTCCGGGATAAACTCAAAAAGTACTGCATGGATTTACTTCAAATTTGGCATGAAGATAGTTAAGAAGTCGGGTCAACATATAGGTTACATATTATCACGCTAGCAGTGTTATAATCGTAGGTGCGTTTGGTGCTGCATAGCGTTCACGCAGACGACGTCGCGGGCAGCAGCTAGTACAAAATAAGTAGTTCATAAATCTATATGAAACTAAACAGTAAAGCCGCAACTTGATTCACATAGGCATACTGCAGGCCTATTCAGAACTAACCCGTGGGCTAGGCGAAATTTCAACTCAATTAATTCGACTGTTTCATACTACGAGAGCAATAAGCATTCATTCATCTAAACAAACATTCACGATATTAATATAAATATCATACTTTTATAGATATTATATTCTATCAATAAGATAATGACACTAACTAGGTAACTAACGAACTACACAATAACTAAAGTAATATAGGGTCATTCAATAAAGACGGGTCGATTTCAAAATGGAATAAAACAGGCTGTGTGCGAGATATTAACGAAATTATTATTTTATTTGAAAGACCTTATTCTATGCTGGACTGGAAGTGAAAGAAAAACATAGAATGTACCAGCTGCTTCTCTTCCCGGGCATACTGTAAAAGTCGGTTAAGGGACAGAGGTTTTATTGGCATTTTTGTGGGCGATAGGCTGACCCCCTGTCACTGCAATAGCCTCTCGCAATCATTATAATACCTCATTAGTCAAATGTGACATCAGTTGGTCTTATAACCTCTGATGTTCTGCCTACCCCATAAGGGATACAGGCGTGAAGTTATGTATGTATGTATTGAAAGACCTATTCATGCCATTTTGTTTTGATTATGACATCATTCAACTGGCCGCCGTTTTTTCGAACAGTGGCACAAATCTGAGAGGTGCAATTTTCAGCAGACAGATGACAATCAACAGGCAGATCCGTTTTAATAATTTTTTAGCCTAATTTGAACGATATGGTTGTAGATGACATGTGTTTCCAGCAAGACGGCACAAAACAAAGGACATTTTGCATGAAAGATTTTTACCAAAAAAGCGTATTATACAACTAAAGATTACCTACTTAGACGATAAAAAGGCATGGGCATAGCACAACAGGATATTTCTAAAAGTTTCTAATTACTTATTAATTTTGTTTACGGCTTGGCTGTGCAGTATGACATGTGGCACTGGTGACTGTTCCACTCACTTATTTTCTTGTCAAGACAACAGCAAGAACGTCATGCTCCCTCAGGCGGCATGGCTAGTGGTAGCGTCGGGTCACCCTCTTCCCTAAAATATTTTTGAGGAGGGTGATGGCTGGTGCTTGCGTTATACTCGTGAACGGGAGCTGCTAGCGGTGCCAGGTCGTTTTGCTGATGATACAATGACTATTTTATTCCATTCTTGTTTAAATACTCTGGTCCTAGCTTGTCATGTTCGTGTTGTGTATCCATAGCTTAATGCACCTACTATGTAAGCAATTTGGTTTTGGCATGACATTGGCTCTCACAATTAGCTGTCTTGTGTTTGTTTTTTTTCATGTCGTGATCAATTTGTACTGTACATATTTGTTTAATTCGTATAATCCTGACTGAAAAAGAGTGCCAAGAGTTTTTTTCCGCCGGCTTTTTTTGTCTCTTGGTCTACTGTAATATCTTATTCAATAACTATCAACACCTTGTTAAGGCCGAAGTACAAAATTGTGACGTCATTAAACGGCCATTCGATGGTCTGATGATGAATAAAATTTTTGATTTTATTTCATTTCAAGGTCGGGCGATTTGATTCTGCTGAAAATTGGACCTCTTAGATTTGTGCCACTGTTCGAAGACACGGCGGCCAGTTGAATGATGGCATAATCAAAATGGCATGAATAGGTCCTTGAAGTAAAATAATAATTTCGTTATTATCTCGCACACAGCCTGTTTTATTTCATTTTGAAATCGACCCGTCCTTATTGAAAGACTGTGTCAATAGATACAGGGTGACTGGTGACAAATTTTAGACGCTGAAGGAGAGCACTCTTTACTCGTTTCTGATCATAATTATGTAATAAAAGTAGGTACTAAATTTTTCACTAGAATTCTCTATAAACAAATACTGCTGTGTTACTACATAGTAACATAGTAAAATTTACTTAGGCCTGAGAGAATTTCCTATAAATAAATACTACTGTGTTACTATTTACTTCACATACAAATGAGTCAATCGCGGCACGTGACCTTGAACGCGGCTCGCTGCCAACGCTAGCGTGACCATGCGTTGCGTGATCAATTCTTTAACTTTCGGTTAAGTTTCCTTCGTAAACAACTAATATTTATTTTTATTATTTTTTTTCTCTTCATGTATCTCAACTATCTCAAACTATCACGTCCTTAAATTTCAAAAGTGACCCACCAGTCACCCTGTATAACAGCTACACAGCAAAAATTATATTGTTTATGTCGTAAGAAGCAAGTTCTCCAGGGTTCGCCTGGCTAGCTAGCTAGCACCCTTCATACAAAATCTGCCAACAAATATTTCCTATTCCGTGGTGATTTGTTTTTAGTAAGAATAGCCCTTCCGCCTCTGGATGGTAAGTGGCGACAGATCCGAGTGACTAGCCCCTCAGAGTTTGGCTGCCTTTCGAACACGGCTTCCGTAAAGTTTTATATAGACCCAGTTCTTATCTGAACCCGTGTGCTTTCACCTTCAATCTCATCCTCACGTACCACACGTGAATTATAATGTCTGTAAAACTTTTGTGACGTCACAACTGGGGAAATACAAAATGATTCAAAGACACCTATGCCACCGATGAAATTGATTACTAAGCACGATACCGATATTGTGAAATCGATTTTCTAACAGACATACATACGCGGGGGCTGAATCTATGCAGCGACCAACCTTGACGCTTGGTCGGAGTTCGGCCACGCGAAGTACATGAACTTGCGTTCTCTATGTAGATGTATGTCCGTGGTCAAACCAGAGGTCAAACTTTGTAACCAAAGTCATTGATAACAAATGGCAAATTTCAACTTTTGCAACTTTTCGTTTTATTGCCGCGATATTGATCTATCCATCTTCTATCTATACATATAATAAAATGGTAGGAAAGTCAAAACTGTACATAGAATATTTTTTTAAAAGAATACTTGGGGTATGATCTACAATCGAAACAGAAACAAAAAATATAGTTTTTAGAATTTTTGTCTGTTTGTCTGTTTGTCTTTCCGGGATAAACTTATAGGTACTGCATGGATTTACTTCAAATTTGGCATGAAGATAGTTAAGAAGTCGGGTCAACATATAGGCTACATATTATCACGCTAGCAGTGTTATAATCGTAGGTGCGTTTGGTGCTGCATAGCGTTCACGCAGACGACGTCGCGGGCAGCAGCTAGTATTTTTATATACCTACTCGCAGACAGCATAAAACAAATCGCTTTTTTCTAAGTCATATAAAAAAAGTAAAGTGTTGCCATTGTTAACGAGACGCCTGCTATTAAATTATAGTTGTATTGTTAGTGTCTCTGTTTTAAAAACCGTAATTATAAAATCTCTATCTTATGGTAATTTCTAAGTTCTAACGGTAAATATTGAAAGCAAAGGATTTGATGCTAAAACCACTGTGGCTAAAACTGTTTAGAGTAAAACTATTATTTTTAATTATTCTTTACCTTTTAATAGGGTAGGTTGGCAAAGGGATCTAGCCCATGCAGCCCATATTAAATTATTTCAAAATGTTTCTTTTACTTAAACAAAGTGAAAAAAAAAAGAATTAAATATAAATGTATTATTGCTTCTATGCTGGACTGGGAGCGAAAGAAAAACATATAATGTGCCAGCTGCTTCTCTTCCCGGGCATACTGTAAAAGTCAGTTAAGGGACCGAGGTGTTATGGGAGGCTTTTTTGTGGGCGATAGGCTGACCCCCTATCACTCCACTATTATACATATAATGCCTCCAAATTTGTCAAACGTGACATCAGATGGTTTTATTACCTCTGGTGTTCTGCCTACCCCATACGGGATACAGGCGTGAAGTTATATATGTAGGCATTATTCAATCAGCGTCGCCAAAGTCAGGTCAATAATTTTAATGTCACTCATATTTTATGTCCGTATTATTTCGTATCTCCAATCATGCATTGTAGCTTATTCTTTCTAAAAAGCTTTACTAATAGCCCTTTAAATACAACTAATTAAATCTCTCACTCATAAATCATTCATTTCATAATACGACTGCTTCTTGAGTCTTGACGCATTGTAATTATTTATACATTTTCAAGCTCAGAATTCTGTGCAGGCGCAACGTTTTTTGACATCCAGGCTTATGTATATTTAATACCTGCTTATTCCGTGACAGGTTGACTGTAACTATCATCTATACTATGCAATTTGTGTGTAGAAATTGCAATTAGGTATAATGTAAGCCTGGTTCTTGGAAACTATGAAAGTTCCTAATGATGCAGGTAGCATAAACTTTAGAAGTAACTGCGGGGTACGTTGGAGTAGATATCTTCTATTTATTTTAAGGCTTTTAACGGCTGAGTAGTGGAATAATTAGGTAATATAAATAACTATTACTAATCACTACAATATAATATATTTTATATTACGCTGAAATTCCAATGAATGAAAATGAGTGTCAAATAACTACTTCTTTCGGAGCAGAGAAAAAACTTCGATGTTAACCAACAGAAACGGTTTATGTCGCATGTTTTCACTTTCGCATATACAATATGGAAAGGAGTGAATTACATTAAAAATAAAGGAAAAAATTCGACAATTAAGAATGCTTCTAGTTCTTTCATACAAATTGAACGATAGGACCAACTAGTACCATTTGGTGCGAGTCCAACTCCCATTTGACTGGCTCGATGGATTGAGAAGAAATTTTGCGTAATTGCAGGGCATAGCATGAATTCATAGTCCGTTTAGAATATCTCACGGCGACTTTCTAGCTGCGGAGGGCACGTTAAGCAGTCGGTCCTGAGTACTGCGTGCTTGTATACAGTAGTCGTTAGGGTTTGTCAGAAGCCATTTCGGCGCCCTGAAAATTCTTGACATCCACTAACCAGCACTCGTCACTTAGGGGAAAGACTAATTGCCCTGCAGTGGGCTCATTACAAAGGGTCGTGATGATGATGACAAATAAATAAAATTTATATTTCTAACATTCAGATTACATTATCTGTCCCATTTCAAGTATCTTAAAGAACTTAGGACTTTGATCAAAGAACTTTAACAATTGATTCTTTTAGATAATGAAGAAATAAACTTCAGAAAACATATGAAAATCACACAAGATGGTCCAAAAGAAATCACCCTATTAGAAGATGCTCTCAATTTTGTCTCTCATTTGACCGATATGATCTTGTCGACTTGAAGAAGACCAATAAAATTCTAAAGATTCAAATAAGCATCAAAAAAACAGAATCGAAGTTTTTCATTTAGAAAAAAAATGAGAGCCAAACAATATCGGATGACTTTATTTGGCCCACCTTGTACAACTATCTAATACTACCGGGATTCGATCTCAGGACCTCGGGCAAAGAAGCAATGGTTTGATCACTATACTAGCTGGCCGTTGACGATGTGGCATTCTACTAGTATTGAATGAGTAGAGATTTACGTGAAAAACAAATAAATAAAATCCCTCGTCAATCACACCAATTACATGGCCCCAAACGAAGCAAAGCAAGTGATATCGGATACCATTTAGCGAACTAGGGAACCTAGAATATAAATATATAAATAGATACATATGAAAAAATATGCGATAGAAAAACATAGTCAGTCAAGGGACAGAGGTTTAATAGGAGGTTTTTGCGTGGGCGATAGACTGACCCCCTATCACTGCAAGAGTCTCTCTCCACCTTTACAATACCTCCAAGTTTGTTAAATGTGACAGCATATATAACAACATAAGGGATACAGGCGTAAAGTTATGTATGTATAAAAATGCCCAGATACGGAACGTTTTTTTTTGTTCCTTACGGGGATCGAACTCTCAACCCCACTCTTAACGTGATCTGAGTCTCTTGAGTGTCTTATGCCACTGCACCACGGAGGCCGTCGTGCTTGAGGTAATGGTAATAAATAATAATAATAATAAATATTTCTGACACTCACACATTATCTAGCCCAAATTAAGTTTCTTAAAGAACTAAAGAACTATATCAGTTATCTAGTATCCATGTGTTATGGATACTAGATAACTGATATACTTAAGAAATATATAAACATACCTACATATTAACTAAATACATATTTTTTATTACAATAAACTTAAATAAACATGCATGACTTGACGACTAATATCTGTGTTCATCACACAAATATCCGCCGCCGCCGGGATTCGAACCCAGGACCTCTGGCATAGAAGGCAATGTATGTTACCACTACAGCAGCCGGTCAATGGTGCTTTAAAGATAATAAGTATCATTAACACTAGGAGCTCTGCGCGGTGTTATCCGTTTACTTTTGATCTAGTACGAAATGCTAGATATAATATCTATAGCTTACTCAAGACTTCATTAGTGAAATGATAATAATAAAAAAAAAATTTAGTAGGTTTATTTTTGTATGAAAAATATTAGCAGGTAATAGGTAATTTTAGTTTAGGGTGTTACCACAAATCACCCGTCGATCGACGCCGTCTGGTACCTAACACACAAGTGAGTAGGTAGAGTTTTTAAGTATTATCGCTGTTGCATAGTTTGAATGTCTTCAAATACATCCGTTCATTGAAAACATAATCTTTTAATTATTTTATAAATCATTATTTTAAAGTTGATAAACTTTTAATACTATAATAATTTAATATTATATGTAACTTTCGGCTTTGTGATTATTTTGCGTATGTTCATACTTGAATATACCTGCCTTAATTTAAAAACACGATTTTCAAATGAAAGATTTTGTATCATTATATTTGATGACTTAGCGCCAGTGTTTTTTTTGTAAGTTCTGCCTAAATTAATAAAAAAATTAAAAGAGAACTTTTCAGGAAATATTTCACTCTGCTAAAGTAAGAAAACATAATTTAAAAAAGTTTTCGAAATAGGATTATATTCACAAAAACTGTTTTTTGATGAAAAATTAAAAATCAAGTACCTAAGTATAGGTAAATCATAAATTAAAACTCTCGTTAAGAAATCTGCTACAACATTAGAAAAATATGTAAAATTTAATATAAAATGTAAAATAAATATTATATAAAACTTTAAATAGGTACCTACTATAACAAAATTAAAAAAAATCCTTACCGAAAGCCGCAACTAATGCTTGATTTATTTTACTCCCCTCCGAACAATACTTTTTCACTGTATATTTTAACATTTTAAACAGAAATACCTACTACACAATTAATTAAATATTACAATTATAAATATCAAATAAATTAAAATAATATTATTATAATGTTGACTTAAAACTTAGTTCAAAGCTTTGCCGCAGTCGGCGCACGTGCGGCACGCCTATTGCGTTGTGCGTTTGGTTCTTGACTAACTTGAGACTTGAAACATAACTATACTCTATACTGCTTGGTCTATAACTTTAATACGAATTATTAAAATATCGTAAAGGGATGTTGTAGAAAATTATTGACTTTACAGGTAAAATTATCTTATTTACATAGATGAATATATTTCATTTCATATGTGGCTTGGTTTTCTTTTTTAATTCTATATGATACGAAGGTATGATAGGATTTTCCGGAAAAATATTGAAAATTTTGTTCTTAACTGTATTTTGCCATTTTTAATTACATTAATTGATTAATTTTAAGCTATGGAAAAAGTAATATTTAATATCATAAGTTTTAAGTTGGACAAAGTAAAACTGCAGGTCTGATGGAAGAAATTTCTTTAATTTTCAACTGGCCTCCAAAAAAAGGAGGAGGTTTTCAATTCGTCTGTATATTTTTTTATGAATTTTATTTTATTATGATTGATTTTGAACATTGTTGTTTCATATGATAGAGGATATTTCATAGTTGGTCCCATTTAAATTTCATCGAAATCGGTTGAGTACTTCATTGAAAATTTCAAACTTTTGAAAAATCATGTATGATTTCGGAGAATGTTTGCGTTGATGACATTCTCAACTCAGCCAAAGTTTTGATGTGAAGTCGGTTTTTTTAATGCTCTGCATTCGTTGATTATACATATAAGATGTTAAGGTACTTTTATTATTCCACCTCAGTTACAAATAATTAAATAAATAAAGTAAATATTTCTGGAATACATAGATTTTTAGTTAAACCATTTTTTACATAGGTAAGTAATGGTTTACTTGATGTTTTTATTGTTGTTAAGTAGGTGAATGTGAAATGATATTTAAGTACTTTTTTCATGTATTTTATTTGAATAAGTTATTTTATCGTTTTCACTGTAGGTTTCCATAAACTATATTTATAGCATATTCATTATCAGTGAAGCTTGTTGCATTGTATTGCGCTAAAACGTTAAGTAAGTGCGTTACATCTCAATCTCACCTGATATTAAATGGCAAAGTGGAGATATTTGGCTATAGATTTTATATAAAGGGTGCTTTATTATTAGTCTATCGGTTTCTTTAAACTATACAGCCGGCATTAAATACGAGATTATTCGTATTTAATGCCGCTTGTTAATTATTCTATTAATTCAACCATACATCCTATTTTAATAACTCTACTACCACCTTATGATATTATTTTGGGCTTTCAAACCGAGTTCAAAAAAAGAAGGAGGTACTCAATTCGTCTGTATGTTTTTTTTATGTTTGTTACCTCATATCTTTTGACTGGGTTAACCGATTTTGATGATTCTTGTTTCAAATGGTAGAGGATACTTATACTGTTTTTGATACTGTTTTTTTTTGTTTTTATTTTTGTGTCTTTGTTACAAGATATTTTGGACAATTATGAATTGATTTTGAAATTTCATATGATAGAGGATCATAGTTGGTCCCATTTAAATTTCTTCGAAATCGATTAATTACTTCATGTTTTTTTAATATGTTTGATTTCGGAGATCGTTTACCTTGACGACCTTCTTCTACTTTAGTCGAAGTTTTGACGTGAAGTCGGTTTTTTTAATGCTCTGCATTCATTGATTATTGATGTAAAGTATTAAGAGCGTACGGATAACATGACCAGCGACCAGCGACCACCCTGTATATAAAATCTGCCGCTAAATATCGCCGTGATGTTTTCCGGCAATATTTTATAAAGAGGCAATTCTTACCTAAGTGCTTTCATCTTGACTTACCATCAGATGGGATTGAGTTCAAACGGGTGCTTAGTCTATATATCTTTTTATAGGATATCTAACCTCTCAACAGGGACTGCATATCGGTATATTTTTTTAAATACTACTAACAAAATTTCAGTACCCTTATTAGTGTACTGCTTCATCAAACACAATACCTGTACGAGTTATAAAAATCTAACTTCATTATATCAGTACCCAAATAATGTATACCGGATTAATTTCTGTAGATGTTTTTAGTACAGAAATATTTTAACCTATTTAATTTCTGTACCGAAATGTTTAGGTCAGCATATGTCCCTATGCTTCATAGGCTTGCAACTAAACTATCAAACTATCTACAGTTATTTAAAAATATAATTTTAATATAAATATTAGTACCGGAAAATTTCATTTAACTGAAAAAAAAACAGCTATGCTACAATAATAAAAAAGGTACACGAATTATTTCAGTATGAATTCTTGTACTTTTATTTTTAAATACAGCTAATTTAACGATATGACGTCATACAGAAAAAAAATGTACAGAAATTCATACCGGTATGCAGTCTTTGCCTCTCAAACGTCCAGCTTATAATAGCGTTGAACGTCCCGACTCCTCCAGCGGCTTTTTTTTTATGTTCTGGCCGCGAGTAGTTCGACCTTAACGCTTACTACGGAAAGAGTCCTATGCCTATAGCAAAATCAAAACTATCTGGAAGCTAATGAAATGCAGAATCATATTAAATTAATTTCAACTCAAAATAACTGCTTTATTATGGGTGATAGGTACCTATATAGTTTCTGGTCTGTCATTGGCTTAACAACCGCTAAGAATGGCAGCAATGACTCTTGACCAAAAATTAATATGTTTAATACTTTTCATTTTAACTCGACAGCTAATACGGCTTTTATTTTTTGATCAAATTGGCTCTAGCTTTGAGGTATATCTTTAGAGTTCATCTCGAAAGATATCACTTTCATACGAAGTCAGCTATCAAATAACTTACTCTACATTTTAATTAAATAGCTTATTATAGCATAAATTAGCTTATTGTCCCTTTGTTATTGTATCTCAATCTTTCAAGTAGTTTCGGACGAAAACAAACGAAGTGTAACAAACGTTGTTTCATTCATTCGTTCATTTTAAAATTAGATAATGTACATATTATTTTAAATTAAGAATTCATTATTGAAAAAAAAGATTAAAATTAAAAGGCATTGGCAAAAGCTGTGCAGCCTCGCTTTTTTTTAATGGTACAAATAATGGACAGTGTTTACAGTTGTACGTGCACCTAGGTAAACGAGAGTGTGGAAGGACCGTTACTTACTGCACGTCGGCCTACTACCTACTTAGTTAGCTTACACTTCTCCACTTAGATACAATGTAGAGGCTATTATTAGTGGTAACACTGTGGAGATAATGTAAATGAGGTTTTGTGTGAAATAAAAAAAGTGTTTTATGTTTTATAGAGAGGCCTTTATTACGCAGGATCACATATGGATACCATATGAAAACCATAAGTGAAAAGAGTTACCTACATTTACGACACCTTTAGACTTAAGTTAGAATTAAAGAAACATAAAACAAATAATATACGAGTTTAATACACTTTAAAGTTTACTGAAGAAGAAATAATAAATTGTGAAAATATTACAATAAAAACTTGTATTTAATACTCACACAATAAATTAAAAATATAAATGGGTATAACGATATTAATAACATTGTAGTCTTAATTGTTTAATGTTGTGAAAAAAAAAGATTTCATACAAATAACTCTAGATTGTCATGTAAGGGTGCGTACAGATAGCTAGTAATGTATTTATTTATTTATTTATTTATTCTTGATAGGAAAACTTACAGCTAACATGTAACTTGTAATGTAACGTGTAGTGCGCAAAATTTAGTTTGTAACAGAATTTGTAGTAACATTACAAGATCCATTACAACAATGTATACGCACCATAATATTGCTTCAGCAATTAAATTTTATTCTTGAAGGTCTTCACGGACGTACTTTACGACGAAACTTGGTGGTAAGGCCGCCTGACTAGCGACCACCCTTCATATAAAATCTGCCGCCAAATATCACACCGATCCAAATTTTAACTACGTTAATTTTGGCAAGAATGTAAGCACCATCGAACCAACTGAATCATGACCCATTTTGCTGAAAATTCGTTTGAAACTGTCAAACTTGTAAGGTCTGTCGCGTATAATGCCTATGACTTTTTAGATACTGTACGAATTCTGTACTCATTAAATGTAAGTGTCAGATAAAATGATAACAAGTTCGTCACCAAGGAAACCTATCTTCAAGCAAATTTCGACCTACTAGCATTTAGACGATTTGCCAAAATGAGGTCATGATTCAGTCGATAGTACATACAGTTTATCATAGTGATTACTAGGCATATACAGTGTTGGCGCCTTACTTAAAAAATTCAAGGTATCTTTCATATTACGAACATTGGTCACCTGTGTTCGGCAAGGAATAATGAACATAATAAAAACTAAACTAAAACTGTAAACTTTCTCAAATCAAACTAATATTTATTTTAATTTAAAAACTAAACTAACAGCTAGTTACTAGTTAATATTAATAAATGTTTAGAGAAAACAAAGAAGTTTTCACACATAATACCTATTATTGATACTACGAGCAGCGACTTAACTACAAAAGTTTTCTCGTCAGTATTGTTGTAGTCTGTGTTCATATTGTATAGTCTGTGGTAGCACGGTGGCGCCCGCCCCACTGCCCGAGACGCCCGGATAGACAACCATGTATCAACTGTGCTTAGTCAAAATAAAATAAATAGAAAAAATAATAGAATCATTATTTCATATACGAACCCAAAATATGGTGTCAGAAGATGGCTTAGTGAAAAGTTTTAAGATTAAGAAGATATTTACAAGTCAGATGCCATTATGGATAAAGGAATGATTGTTCAACTTAGACCTTTACTCATACAAAATGGCGGTAACGCAGCTGAAAAATGGAAAAAATGGAAATATCGGTTCGAAATCTATATGGATGCAAACGAGTTGTCGAAATGCCCATAGCGAAAACAAACAGCATTATTTCATATACGAACCCAAGATAACTATGAGGCTCACTGCTGAACAAAGACAGCCATCAGGTTCTCCACGGCACTTGGTCCCACACCGCCCTTATCCAGTGTTTCCCGGTACCTTTACTAGATCGTCAGTCCAGATTGCGGAGACCCACCTACTACGGTCGAAATGTCAGCGTCCAATTAAATTTAGTAATGTTTAAACGCGATAAATCCCGTTTTTATGTCTATGATTATTAAAAAAAACTAGTAAGTAGTGCTATCACAAAACTTTAATCAATTTGTATGTTTACGCCTAGTGGGGAGTCCGTTGCGAGTTCTAAGCAATACTAAATGCAGTGTGAGCACAGAACTTTGTCGACTCGTGTGTTTAAGAATGTTCGTATAGTATGGAGTCGGGTGCAAGTTTTTAGTAGCATTGTATTTTTTTATTTTACTGAGTAAGACTTCAACGATACGTATGCCTTTGCATGTTCGCCTAGTGAGGAGTTGCTGGTTGTAATTCATTAATTGTACAATTATTTAAAAATACAATATGTTCACAAACATTCAAAATTAACAAGGCACACATTTATTTAAGCTGGCCTTATTGCTATGTATAGATTTCAGTTATTGCTTACAAACCGTCTCGATACTTTAAGAACATTCGTAAACATACGAGTCGATAAAGTTCTGTGCTCGAACTGCTGGTCCAGATAAAATTTAAATCTGGGTAGATTCTTGCCGCACGACAAGTGTGTGCCTTGTTAATTTTCAACACACTTGCTCGTAAAGTGAGCGTTATTCTATTGAATTTAGAACTATAAACTGGGCTATAAGTCACGCGTGCATAATATATTATACCCTAGTGCATAATATAATGAATCCTACAAAGTTGAATTGTACCTTTGTGCAAATTACATGCGAGTAAACAGAGCATATTTGATTGGTCCGGGTTATACATTAAATATTTTCAGAAACAACAAAGAGGTTTTATACCACTTCAAATCCATATACATTTATAAATGTTTGCGCCTTATATTAGTAAAACAAATTTGTATATCAAACAAATTATTCACAATTTACAATAATTTAATAATTGTTTTAAACTATCGCGGTTATTTTCACTATGATTTGCACGTGCGAAAATAAAATCGGAAATCGTGGTAAGAATCCCGTAAATACATTAAATCATAGTTACAATAATTTGTTATAAAATATTAAAATATTTGCATTTACCACTCGAAATTAAACATTTTCACTTAAAATAGGCTGTATATGCTATACAGACATTGACACATTTGGCGGAAAAAAAAACCTACGCGCATGCGCGAGGTTCGGCGCCATTTTTCAATTACAATTCACAGCTTTGTTATCACATGTGTTTGTTATTTTATGACCACGTATGTCTGTCTTTTACTCACAAGTGTGTTGAAAAACGTCGTATGTAACTCGTGAGCGTTGCTAATTACAGTCTCGGCTCATTATTAAGCCCTCGCCTGCGGCTCGGGCTCAAATCACAGCCTCGACTGTAATTAGCAACTTCGCTCACTTGTTACATAATATACTATTGGAATGTTTGTGAACATATTATATTGTTAAATAATTGTACAATTAATGAATTACAACCTTAACTCCTTACTAGGCGAACATACAAAAGCATACGTATCGATAAAAGTTCTGCGAGTCTTAAATAAAAGCATCATATAATCACGTTTTTTTCTTAAATTGCTGTCTCCAACCGCCTGACACGTGTTTGTCTCTTACCTGATGTTAAGTGACGTTGAGTAATAAATGTAGCACACCAAGTAAAAAAGGAACGGGATCCTAAAATATTGCCACATTATTGTCTCCGGGGCGATGATCTTTGGATGTCTTTGACAAGAACTTGCTCTAATAATAATTTCTTGACTCTAAAGTACGTGATAAACTATGAATATAAAACACACCTATGACACATTAACATATTAAGTTAATTTGACAAAAGATACTAGAAAGTTATAGTTTTACAGAGTTTGGAGTCTTCAATGGTTCCGCAGATACATAGATTCGTTTAATTCTTTTTTATGAATTCATTTCGTACGATAGATGTCTTAAGGTATGTTTTATATAATTCGTGGGTTTAAATTATAAAATTTAAGGCAATTTTTTCATCCCGATAAGGAAACTCTCCTAGAAGGGAATATATTCGCCTGTATAATACAAGTATTTCTTCGGCAGAGGTCTAAACGGCTTGTTAGATTTAAAAAAAGAATCCATACTCATAACTCAATACATTATTTTATAAAACTGTAATTTATTAAATACAGTACGCATACATGTGATACATTAAGCATTTTTCTAGCTAAGACACAATAACAGTGTTATTTTATTACCTACACACGAACTACGGTTTTACTGGAACCATAAGGATTAATTCGGCACGGAACTCTAAAAACAGGAAACCATCGCGTATATTTAACATAATTTTTGTCTGTCAAAATTACATTTCGAAGTTTTTATGTCCTAAGAGAAACTGAGTTCCTACATGTGAAAAGTGATTGATTTTTATTTTTTAAATAATAAATAAAAAAGCTGCGATGCTTATTTATGCTAATATAATGAAATTGGATTTTTTGATGCATGTTTGTTTGAACGTGGCTATCGTTGAAACGATCAGTCTCATTTTAGTACGATTTTTCGCATTAACAAAATATAATAAATAAATATTTCTGACTTTCACACAACATTATTTAACGGAAAAATAAACTTTAGAAATATATTATAATAAATATACAAAATGGCCACATAGTTGAAGTGTCAGTTTGGATAATTTTATTTTTTTATTTTATTTAATAAATGGAGCTTTTTATGGTCTATATTAACGGGGCAATCCTCTCAACTACTCAACAAATATTAACACATTTTACGCCAAACAAAGCCTAATTTAGGGCTTAATATAGGCTATCTATTTTTGTCAATTAAATTGGTGAAAATATCAATTTAAAAAGTCTTCAACAACAAAGAAAACAAGAATTTCAAGCCAAATTGCACCCGAGTGAAGCCAGGTTCTACAGCTATTCTCTTATATACACTGGCAAATCATTCAATGCAGTAAAATGACAGTACCGGTGTGCCCACTTTATGGAAGAAAAAAATTGTGAAGCGGTTTAAGCAAAGAATGATTTTTAAGAAAAAATATATTTTGACTCACAAAATACTCTTTTATACTCTCATTTAAAAATTTTTGTTTTACGTCACTAATTTTTCGTTGTCTTTAAAAAAAATGCAAAAAAAACTAATTTCACTTCTTATGTGACCCTTTTAAAACACAAGGTATGTTTGGTAATTATTTATTTTCGTTAAAGTTACTGTACAGGTAAAGTACACACTTCAAATACACGTATTTATACATTTGTTTAAAATTTTATTCTAAACGAATGTAAAAGGACCATTCAATTTCATTCATTCTCATTCAGTACCTTACACTACGAAGATTATAACTGATATTGTTATTTTTCTTTTTGACATTTCGACCTGTCATTTTACTGCATTGGATTATTTCCAAAGGTATAGACAAATCGAATTTACGCATTGTTTCGTTGATGTCTTAACATAGACTAGCCGGTCTCCACAGTTCCACCTGCATTTCTCACTTTCCCTTGGGAACTCCGGGCTAAAATATAGACTAAAAATATAACCTTCCTCGACATATGGACTACTCAAAGCAAAAATAATTTTTGAAAATCGGACAAGTAATCCCTGAGGTTAGCGCGTTCAACCAAAAAAACTCTTGAGCTTTATATATTAGTATAGATATCGTACTGAGTTCCGACTTGCTACCGTCAAAACACTCGTAAACCGAATCTAACTTTTATAGTTGTTTTCAATACTTGTAATTTACTTATAAAATAGTTGTACCTACTTATGGATTTTGGTTGTAAGGCAAAGCATACATTTTAGTTTTTTAAGGTACAGTCAGCATCACAAGTTGATTAACACATTGAAATTTTCAAAGTCGCTTTTCACCATTTTGTGCCTAAATAACTACTATATTGACTAACTTCTTTGTTTTGTTTTTACAACTATACATAGAAGTTAATTAATATAAGTCGTGTAGGGTTGGCTGAGGCCTCATTTTTGCACAGCGGATGGTTTCATAGTAAAGCCGGCGATGCGGTTAATACGCACGAGCGACAACCCGCGCGGGCCGCCGCCTGTGCTTAAACAAGGCCTAAGAATAATCCTAGCGCCCATGGATGGGCTTGTCGTAAAAGGCGAAATTAGAGATTCGAAAGAGACCACGCTTGTTGGCAGGGCCATTTCAGATAATATTGTCTTAAGTTTTCGCGATTCACACTATTAAATAAAACACTTTTTATTCGGATTTATCGCGTATATTGCAGACCCGCTCGTAACCACGGGGTCCGCAAATACACCGAAACGTCGAGTTAAAATTTAAAATGTAAATATACGCGATAAATCCGGTTAAAAGTGTTTTATTTAAGGGCCATTTCAGGTTTCGCCTAGCTAGCTTCATATTATAAAATCTGCTATACGAAAAACTTCCATCCAAACTTCACATGCTTGTCATTTATTAATCAACGACGACCGGCTGGTGTAGCGGTAACATACATTGCCTTCTATGCCAGAGGTCCTGGGTTCGAATCCCGGCGGCGGCGGATATTTGTGTGATGAACACAGATATTAGACGTCAAGTCATGGATGTTTATATGTTTATTTAAGTTTATTCTGATAAAAAATATATATTCAATACACAAATAACATATTCAATATGTTTGTTTATATATTTCTTAAGTATATCAGTTATCTAGTATCCATAACACAAGTTCTTTATGAAACTTAATTTGGGCTCGATAATGTTGTGTGAGTGTCGGAAATATTTATTTATTTATAAAATATTCCAAAGATCCATTAAATATCTGGTATAATTTGCTCATTATGTTAACATATTAACACGTCCATGTCCTAAAACTTTATTATCGTACAAGGAATCTATCACTACTTGATCTTTGTTTAAGAAAGTGAAAACTGAATATTCAAACTAATTAATGATGGGTTTATACGTGAAAATATTGAGGTCGAACTTTTTTTTAGCACAAATGTGTGATCAATCAACATCATTGACCAGAAATATTGTTCCCACTTTTAAATGTATGAACGACTATCTGTTTCACGCGGTTTTACCCGTGTAGCTCTTATTTCAATAAGAATTAATAGAAAAAAAAGACTATGTTACTCCTAAATAATGTAGCTATCTAATGGAGAAAGAATTTTTGAAATCGATATTCTAGTTTTTGAGTTAATCCATTACAAACAAACAAACAAAACTCAAACCTTTTCTCTGTTTTATTTCAGTACAGATTACCGAAACGAAAGCCTATACTTACCATCAAGTTTATGCACCAACAAATAAATACATTTAAAATCCGAATTTCAAGATACGTATTACCAAAAGCCTGAGCTAAAAATAACCACAGTAAGAAACACGAGAAATGTATGCGTGCTGTTTAAAAATAAATATGCAGTTACATCTCTTATGGCTTAGCTTAAACGAGCTGCAATATAATGGGCGTATAATAAAGAAAAAACACTTGATTTACGTGAGAAGTGGTCAAGCGCATGTATTCAATGTTACTTAGTAATGTTAATCTTTGCTTAGTTTGCTTGATTTGCTACTTTCGGATGATTGTGGGTTAAAGAAAAATACTTGATTCATTAAATGGTGAGTTTCAATATTGAGTGTACTAATCTGTGGAATTCCTAGCCAGATTAGAACAAGCTTATTGAAGCCTTATAATGAAGGATGGCAAGTCGTTGTTGGCATCGTTTAGTCACACTCCACTCAAATATTATTAATTACTTTATTTAACTGTTAAAAAAGAGACTAATGATCCTTTTAGACATTGTTTAGTGCGTAAGGCTTTTTTTGCAAATATTTTACTACCGAGTAGAACATTATGACCATAGATATTTATAAATAAAATTAAATTTCATTAATATTTGACAAGACGATAGATTTTTTTCATGCTTTCACCTTCTGCTCTTCAAAATATAAGTCAGCGGGCCTTATACGGTTCTTTCATGACATGACATGATAAACAAGATTTCTATCGTAATATAGTAATAATTATACTTTATTCTTTCTCTAAGATTTGTATGATACAATGATGATATAATGAATAAACGAATACCATTGCAATTCATTGCATGCAAGAGGCATTTCCTTTGCAGGCACAGTTTCAATGATATTATCTATGACTTAAAAACGTCAATTGAAAAAGGTGAGGTGCATCTCTAGGATATGTTTGTTTCTTGATTTCTTTTGTGTTTTTGCGTTTCGAATGCTTTTTATAAATAAATACTATATATTATTATACAATGTGTTAATTTTATACTTGATCAAACGAAATGTGTGGATATAAAATTAAAAATTATCGAGAAAACGCGAAAAAAAATTTTTTTTTCGTACACCATTTAGAAATTAAAGCCAATGAAAAATTTTTTTTTATTCAATTCCCATTTTTCGTTCTTAATTTTTTTCCTAACGGATTTTCCCATGGATTTTTTTAAAATTAGTCTTATTTTGAAGGTAAAGCCATGAACTAGTACTAAAAATTAAAAAAAATCACATTATCAAGCCGGAAAGTTGTAAAAACATAAATTTATTTTTATTTTTTCATAAAAAAAAATGTTTTTTTTTTTAATGTTTTACCTTTTACTCCGAAACTAGCACGTCAAGGTAACTTTTTTAGCATGTTTTATTAAATTTCATAACATACCCTATAAGTTCACCAAAATAACATAGGTGCTACCTATCTCTCTTCGTTGTTACGATAGGTACTATCCGAATTAAGTAGGTAATTTTAACAAAATTAAATAAGTACTTGGATTACATCAATAGTGCAATAAAAAACACAATTAAACTAAATCATTTATTTAAATCAAGTTTTCAAAGTGCCCACCATTCTCATCCATGCACACAATGGCACGCATTGCCATACTACGTACAGTTTTTTTAAAACGTTGCGTTTTGCTCTTATTTCATAAGCTGCAGCCATTATTTTTTGCAAAAGCTCTTCGCGCGTTGCAACTGGAGTACTATACACCATCTGCTTCATATGACCCCACAGATAATAATCAAATGGTGTCAAATCTGGGCTGCGCGGCGGCCACGCCACTGGTCCGCCTCGTCCAGTACATCTAGTTCCATAACTTTCATTTAGGTACTCACGTACGATTGTGCTGAAGTGAGCTGGAGCGCCGTCCTGTTGGAACCACATCCTTCTCCGTGTTTGAAGATCCACATCTCTCATTAGGGAAGGTAACTCATTTTGCAGAAACAAGAGGTAAGTTGGCCCCGTCAATCTTGATGGTAGAATAAATGGTCCAATCAAATAGTCTCCTATCATCCCAGCCCAAACGTTAATAGAAAATTCGACCTGGAACGATGCTGGTTGAACTGCTAAAGGGTTTTCTTCCTCCGGCATCCACAAATGCAGGTTGCGAAAATTTGTGATTCGAGTCCGATTAAAATTTGCCTCATCCGTCCATAAAATACGATCACAAAAATTGCGTACTATGCGTCTTTGCCGCAATAGCCATGAACAAAAAACATTTCTTGCTTGGTAGTCCAGCTCATGTAAATTTTGCACTTTTCGAAAACGAAAGGGGTATAGACATTCTTTTTTAGACCTGGAACGACTATAGGAGACTATTTGATTGGACCATTTATTCTACCATCAAGATTGATGGGGCCAACTAACCTGTTGTTTCTGCAAAATAAGCTACCTTCCCTGATGAGAGATGTGGATCTTCAAACACGGAGAAGGATGTGGTTCCAACATGTCGGCGCTCCAGCTCACTTCAGCACAATCGTACGTGAGTACCTAAATGAAAGTTATGGAACTAGATGTACTGGACGAGGCGGACCAGTGGCGTGGCCGCCGCGCAGCCCAGATTTGACACCACTTGATTATTATCTGTGGGGTCATATGAAGCAGATGGTGTATAGTACTCCAGTTGCAACGCGCGAAGAGCTTTTGCAAAAAATAATGGCTGCAGCTTATGAAATAAGAGCAAAACGCAACGTTTTAAAAAAAACTGTACGTAGTATGGCAATGCGTGCCATTGTGTGCATGGATGAGAATGGTGGGCACTTTGAAAACTTGATTTAAATAAATGATTTAGTTTAATTGTGTTTTTTATTGCACTATTGATGTAATCCAAGTACTTATTTAATTTTGTTAAAATTACCTACTTAATTCGGATAGTACCTATCGTAACAACGAAGAGAGATAGCACCTATGTTATTTTGGTGAACTTGTAGGGTATGTTATGAAATTTAATAAAACATGCTTAAAAAGTTACCTTGACGTGCTAGTTTCGGAGTAAAAGGTAAAACATAAAAAAAAAAAACATTTTTTTTAATGAAAAAATAAAAATAAATTAATGTTTTTACAACTTTCCGGCTTGATATTGTGATCTTTTTTAATTTTTATTACTAGTTCATGGCTTTACCTTCAAAATAAGACTAATTTAAAAAAATCCATGGGAAAATCCGTTAGGAAAAAAATTAACAACGAAAAATGGGAATTGAATAAAAAAAAATTTTTCATTGGCTTTAATTTCTAAATGGTGTACGAAAAAAAAATTTTTTTTCGCGTTTTCTCGATAATTTTTAATGTTATATCCGCACATTTCGTTTGATCAAGTATAAAATTAACACATTGTATACTGGGATTATTGTATTCAGTCTACATGGCAAGAACTTAGCTAAGAGATTTCACTAAGTACTTCGAGAATAGTATACGGAAAAAAGATCGCATGATATGTTTTACGTCAAAGTATTTCATGATATCATCGCATGTATTTTCCGTTTCGAGTGCTTTCATGAATCTATCTATACTATTATATATTGGAATTATTGTATTCAGTGTAATGGCAAGAGCTTAGCTAAGAGGTTTCGCCGAAAAGTAATACCGAATAATGATCGCAAGATATGTTCATGATATGATATCAACGCATGGTTTTGAGATCCATAATAGGCCCCATATTGAGGGCAACGGCGATGTTCAATTCAAAGAAAACTCTATACATATATAATTTTACGGCAAAACTTTGCCGGCGCCGCCGCCGCCATTTTAGCCCTACTTATTGTAACCTTATTATAAATTCCAGCGTAATAAAGAAAAAAGTAACAACCAGTTTGTCGCAAGAACCTAAAAAATACCATTAAAATACGAATGCATAAAACATAACTGTAAAATTCATAACATAATCCGTCTTATGCGCAGTAGGTAGGCTGTAATCATTACCTTTTCACACGCAATGTGTTACACAATTCCTATGGAGAGAGCATTGTTTGAGAGGTATGTCCGTTTAAAGTGTTAACCTTTTTTACTGAAAATAGATTATAGGTAAGTAGTCAGACGATGTAATTATAGCGTGTCTAGCCATGATGACAAGTTCTAGTTTACAAATATATACGGTACTTACACCGTATATAAGTAGATACATGCATACATACATAACTTCAAGCCTGTATCCCGTATGGGGTAGGCAGAACACCAGAGGTAATAAAACCTTCTGATGTCACGTTTGACAAATTTGGAGGCAATATAATAGTGGAGAGAGACTATTGCAGTGACAGGGGGTCAGCCTATCGCCCATAAAACTTTTACTTTTACAGTGTGCCCGGGAAGAGAAGCTGGCTCATTCTATGTTTTCTTTCGCTCCCAGTTCAGCATAGAAGCTAGGTAGATACATATAAAAAAATATGGATTATCTGTTGTCGAGGTAATCTCTAAAACGGATGGACCGATTTTGACGGGACTTTCACTGGAAGATAACTAATATTATAAGGAGTAACTTAGGCTACTACCCAACTTATTTTTTTGGAAATTCAAAAACTAAAGAAATTAAATAAGGGTTCAAAGTTTTTATGAAAGGGGTGAAGTCGTGGTATTTAGCTGATGGAGAATAAAAAAGGTATCCGACCGATTTTTTGACGATTAATTCTATTTTAAAAGTTTGACGTTTCGCTGTCTTCACAGATGCCGTAAATGAAGTGACAGGTTCCAGTTTGACAGATAAAAAGTTACGCTTAGTCGGGGTTGGACACTCGAAGTATGTACGTACATGCATTTGCGTTTTCTATGTAGATTACGTATCGTCAAAACTTGAGACATAGTAGTTATTGTAGAAGTTAACGATGTAACCTTTGATGTTCGTGTATAGTAATGACTTTATTAACTTTAGGCTAACACGTAAGTACTGTCATTATAACTTATGCAGCTTCGCGCGGTTTTGTCTACGTAACATTTGATCCCGTAGAAATTTCGGGAAAAAATTTAGTGACTGAGAGAGGCTCAAGAATTAGGCTATCATATGCAAAAAGTTATTATCAAATCAGACCGATAAATACAGTAATTCGTGCGTTCTGGACCAAACAAACAAATTCTTCAGCTTTATTAGTATAGATAACTTTTTTAACTTTGACAGTTTTTGTTAAACTTTCTTACTATTCCTTAAACATTTCTCTTATATTTCTAAACCCTTGAGATTAACTATTAACTATCTTCAGAAAAATATTGCTTCAGTTTTAGACTTAAACAACAAGTAAACAGATCTAACAACTCCCACGTATAAAAAGCCTTATTCCCGGTATCGCCACAAAAACCTGCCTCGTCCTCCGGGCATCGAATCCAGAACCTGTTGCAGGAGCCCTAGATATTATTAGATCACTATTATTAGCTGTGACTGCAGCCCGGTGACTGAGATGCGAGAATACTTATATCTACCAATGGAATTTGAGTTGAAAGTGTGTGTATTGAGATGCAATTGCGTAAACTCAAAAGTGATATTTTTTGCAGTTTTTTTTAACCGAGTTCAAAAAAAAAAGGTTCTCAGTTTGACCTGTAAGTAAAAAAAAAAGTGTATTTTTGTATGTATGTATGTTTGTCCGCGATTTTCTCGCGTTTGGTTGAACCGATTTGGATGCGGTTTTCAGAAAAAGATTTGTCATGTTTAGGAGAAGGTTTTAGTATACCCAACTTAAAAAAAAGGGTCTTAATTCATCTGTTTTTTTTTTATCAGAGATGAGCCGAATGTTCGGCCGAACATTCGTATTTCTTACATTCGACATTTGTATTCAGCTGAATGTTTGATTGATTTGCCGAATAATCACCGAATACTAGGAGTTTCCGCAGATTAACCTGCGCAACTTGTAATTAAAGTAGCCAACTTACAAAGAGGAGTTTAACCTGTACCTATGTTTATTATGTTTGTCAACGAATATCTTGCGTTTGGCTGAACCAATGTTGATACGGTTTTTAAAAGGATATTCGTCCCATTTAGGAGAACTTTTTGGTATTTTAAGTGACTTCAAAAAGGCAGGTATCAGTTTGATCCGTATGTATGTACCTATGTTTTTTCGCTATTATCTCACGTTTGGGTGAATTGATTTTGACACAGTTTTTTCTGTCTTTCATTTACCTACTTAGTTTTAATTTTAGGCTAGCTTTTAGTTTTTTCATAGTACCTAAGTTAGTTTCCATATTTGTAGATATTTGTGATAGATTTTTTAGTTATAAGTTTTGGATAAGTTCTTAGCTGACTATTCGCGCGAAGATTTTTTGAAGTGAATCTCTCTGCGTTTGTCAGTTTCTGCAGCACGAGCAGCATGCTCGGGATACCTAGACAAGACCATCTCTTGCTGCGTCAAGTCGTCGTGTTTTTTCGTTGGGTTTTTATTCCTCTTCTATTCTTTCTTCTTGTCCTTCTCTCTAGTTTTCTACCTAGGCCTACAGGCAAAACGTACAATAGTAGGTAGGTCAAAGTTATGATGTTACAGTAGTTACTAAAACATTACATTACCAGAAGTAGTAGGTAGTTACTGATACCAGAACTAGCCCAAATCTTATCACTAATAACTATAAATGTAGAACTTAACTAACTATGAAAACACTAAAAACTAGCTCAAAACAAAAACCTAACACTAAAAAGTATGAAATAACAAAATAAATAAAAAAGGTCAGGAAACCCAAACAACAATGAAAGCAAACCACTTATTTATTTTTAAGAAAAACCGCCTTCAAAAAACCGACCCACTTTAAATGTTTAAGTAATTTTTCTAATTCCTGTTTCTACTCCATCCATATTACTACCCCGTAAAGAACATTTCTGCCAAAAATGAATTAATACTAATTAATGTAATAAAAACATTAATAATTTATTTGGGTAGGTATTTACATAGTTTTTGAAGTCGGTGCCAAAGCAATAAAAGTAAGACTTTTTTTAATTTTGTAAGTAATTTTCTATACGGGATAGTAATATGGATGGAGTAGAAAGAAACAGAAATTGGATGGCGTTTATAAAAATTATTTAAAAGAAAATTACAAAAAATAAATAATTAGTTTGTTGGGTTAGGTTAGTTTGGGTTTTATGACTTTTTTATTTATTTTTTATTTCTTTTGTAACTTCTGATTTCATACTATGAGTCAGATTCTTAGTTTTAGAGATTGACCCGTTTAAAGAAGCAAACTCTCCGATTTATTTTAGATTTTTGATGTAAATCTATCAAGTGTTTCCTCCGTACATTATATGTTAGAAAAAAAAAACAAAATACGTACCTATACCTATGTAAAAATTCATATTGAATACTTTATCCTTAATTATTTTTAAGGGATATCCTCTTCAATCACCTATTTATATTGTATTGGTTTGTATGTAATAATTACACATATTTCCTTGATGTTATTGCCACTGATAACGTTGAAATATAATAACAGGACACTTTACCGGGTCCGTATATCTTAATCTATCTTATTATATTAAAATTTAATTTCAATAATAAGTGTAAAGGTATTATCGTTTGTTTATTGTATTTTTTATGTTTAAAGAGGTAAAAAAGCTTGTTGATAACCTAATTATTCACTATCGCTCATTAATTCTTGGTACTCCAGGAAACCATACCAAAGCGTTGCCAATCCTGTGACATTATATGTCGGTAATAACCTGGTAATAACACTGTCTAGAACGGTATTATACAAGGATGATTTTAATTAGCATATCACCTGTTGCAGTCAGCCTCTCCACATCAATCCCAACAACATTTTAAGATTAATAATAGCCTTTAAAATTTTAGGTTTCCCTTACAAAAAATATTTATAGCCTCTGTTTAGTGGCGTAACTCCATTTACCGTGAGTGTAGATATGCCACGCACCTTTAGCAGTAAAATATCGCTTCATAATAATAATAATAGGTAGGTACTTCTGACAAAATATAGAGTAAGAAGCCAAATTTTTTATTTTTTTTAAATTTTTTTCTGTGTTATAAAAGTAAAAAGTCGTAGAACAAATGTTGTTGGGATTGATATGATGACTGACCGCAAGAGGTGATGTGTTAATTAAAATTAACCCTGTATACACATTAAATAAAAAAGTGCTATATTAGAAGGCAATGTTTTTACACTAAGATCGCGTATTTGTTATCCAAAAAAAAACACGACTCTTTTTACTAGTGCACTGTTAGTCACTATTAGTCTCTCCCCTAGGTGACGAGGAGGTTGAAGCCGTAAACCTTCGAGCTGGCCCAGTGCTGGGTGGTGGATGTCAGAATTTTCAGGGCGTCGTCTCCGCCGCAATAACTTATCGACAGGGATCGACTGCTTAGAAGGCAGCGGTAGAGAGAATTGAAAGATCAGCGGTGATCCAGATTTTTAATGACTGGTCCGAACATTGCTAAACCTGCTATATAAAACGATATGCCTAAAAAGGAGCGGCTACAGCGAAAAAAAATAACCGACTGAAACATGACCAAAGAAGCTGGAATGAATTGTAGTGGATAAAACTTGTACCTACCTACAATATCTATTGAATAACTTTAAGGAAAAATACTTATTTTTATATGGCGTCTATTAACTTTTTCAGGAAAAAGTTTCTTGTATTCATTACAAATAACACTAAACTAATTTGTGTGTGTCTTATAAAGATAACTAAAGTATAAACTTTAACATATTTTTTTTTAAATACTGACTTAAATATAAAAAAGTTTCAAAGTAATGTAGTACCTACGGTTTATCAATACAATGAGGTTTTTTAATTGAATTCTTTTATGTAGTTTAAACTTACTATTTTTTATTTATTTTTAAAATTAAATTTTCACAATCTCACTATGTCTCACAATTGAGGTCATACGCGAGTTTAGTCACCAATAAAAAGAAGCCTTTGGTATGCGCACCCCGGACCCACGGGGCTGTAGCTCATGACACGATCTAGGAATAGCTCTTGAGTTAGGGAGCGGAGAAGGTACCTGCTGCGGCTATTAGGGCTATGTGTGGGGAAATGATTTCGTGTGCTGGACCATTTCCTCGGCTAAGGCTGAGCGCAATCTGCCGGGGCTCGCGGGTAATTCCAATGTCGGTACCGTGAGCTCCATCTATGGCGGATGAGGTACACCTTGAGGTTTTTAGTGGGTAGGTCTGGCCTTCTGCCGGATTATCCCCACATACACGCTCCCCTTTAGGCAGTCGGGGACGTGATAGCACGTTTTCCTCAAGTAAAAAAAGGGATCGGAGAAGGTGTTGTTTAGTGGGTTTAAGCTCTGCAGTGGGATCGCTCATTGTGGGGAGTCCCATAAAGTATCCACACTGTCTGGATACTTTATGGGAGATGCCCATCTGGCGTGCCTTGAGCTATGATGTATTTGGAGTTGAGTCCGAACTGTTGGCAAAATAATGGTTGTTTGTTCCTCAATCACGGCAGAATGGCTAAATGGATCTTGGTAAAATTTTGCACTGAAACAGTAAATAGTCTGGAATAGCACATAAACTACTTTGTATCTCGAAAAAATAGTGATTCTTACAGGGTAGATTTGTTTCATGAATATATTTCACGCTTTGACAATAGATGGCGCAGTAAAATTTTTAATCGCAAACGATTATGCTCTTCAAAATGTGATATCCCCCAAATACCTACTAATGAATACTTGGATGTGGACGAAGTCACAGGCAACAGCTAGCTTAAGCTTAAGCTATAAATTGCGCTAATTGCTTATTTGCATTAGTTATTACAACATTATTACATGGACGACACTTGACCTAAAAAACGGGCTAACAGCAGGTGAATCCCAACTACCACAGTTCCGAGTTAGTTTGTTGTCATAACAACCTGACAACAATGGCGGCTGTTTACCTAACTGATTGTTCTACAATTAGGATGTCGCGAGTCAATGGACGGCTGGTTCAGGGAAGTGGTCAGTCGGGTGCCACCGGCAACATAAGACTAAACAGACTCAAAGAATGTACATTTAGGAAGTTCTAAGAAAAAAGGTTAGCTTATTACTTAACCATAAGGGTGCCTGGAAATTAGGCGATTTTCAGTCATACGAATCCACGATCAAACATCCAGATATGTTAATGTATCCTAATCGGTGTCCTAATAAGTGAAGTTGGGGTCGAAAATAAAAGTACACGAGCTTGAGAAGAACTGACTCTTCATAAAATATTGCCGGAGCACATTACTGCCGTAGCAGTAATATTTGGCGCAAGATTTTATATTAATGGTGCTCGCAAGTCAGTCAAACCCTACCACCAAGAATTTATTACTATTTTAGAAAAGACATATCTACATTTTTGGTTTTTATCATCACTGAGAAAAGAACCAGCGTGCTTTAGGCACCTAGGTATAAAAATCAACTTGAATTAAACATAACTCAGTTACAATTCGCTGATAAAAATATCGACGTCATGCCTATATTACCCATTTTGAGTCTATATGCAAACTCTTTTGTGTCTAAGTACTTAGGTATTTTAAAGACAAAAATTAAGAAAATCCTTTCTATTCTTTTCATTCTTCAGGTAACTACTCTTTGACACTCCTGCGCGGGGTTCCGTAGAAACGAGTGTTTAAACATACACGGCGTGCGACAAATTAATGTGACGCACTAAAGCGCTGTCTTAACCTGCGCTTACACTGGAAATATTTAGAAACCTAAAATATATAAAAAGTATTTCCAAATTATCTAGCCTTAATTAATATTCTTAACATCTTGTGTTATGTAGGTAGGTATACTAGAAAGCTAATACATAGGTAAACTTTATATAAAGATATATAAAGAAAAGGTACACTTGGAATGAATAATTATTATAAATTAACTTAAATAAACATATCAACATCCATGGCTTTACGGCTAATAATCTGTTCATCACATGAATATTCTCTCTCATCGGGATTCGAACCCAGGACCTCTGACATATAAGGCAATATTTTACGTACATAGCATTTTAAATTAGTGATTTTTAAAATTGTTATACAGGGTGACTTGTGTCAAATTTTAGATATTGAAGGAGAGCACTCTGTACTCAACATAATGAAGTAATAAAAGAAATCAGGTACTTAATTTTTTACTAGACTTCCTATAAATAAATAAAGTGTAAAGCCTGCAAGGTAAGACACTGTTTTAACATACCTACATGCTGTAAGATTGTCTGTCTCTGTCTGTCAGATTGTCTGTCTGATTGAAAATACGCGGCGCGGATCACTCACAACACTTAGCAAAACTACATAGGTGATATAGTTTTAAGTTCTAAATATTTTTAAACAGTCTATAAAGCTATCTTGTGCTTTTGGCTCTATATGTAATTATTTATTTTATATTCGACGACCGGCTGGTGTAGTGGTAACATACATTGCCTTCTATGCCAGAGGACCTGGGTTCGAATCCCGGCGGCTGCAGATATCGGTGTGATGAACACAGATATAAGCCGTCAAGTCATGGATGTTTATATGTTTATTTAAGTTTATTCTAATAAAAAATATGTATTTATTCAATATGTATGTTTATATATTTCTTAAGTATATCAGTTTACTAGTATCCATAACACAAGTTCTTTAAGAAACTTAATTTGGGCTAGATAATGTTGTGTGAGTGTCAGAAATATTTAGTATTCATTTATTTATTTATTGTTGTAAAATATACCACTCAGTCAATAGTGTAGTAGAGTCGTGCGCAAAAAACGAAGAAACTTAAAAAATAATAAGTACTTTTAGAGTGGCCACATCTTTACAGCTACCTAAGTTTAAGTTAAGATTGCCTATCACTCAATCGTCTATAAATAGCGGGCTAAAAATAACTTCACTGGCTTTCTTGCTGCCTAACGATAACTTGACGTACTTGGCCGTATCTATAGTTCTGTTTCGTTAAAATAACGTACTTAGTGTTAATTATTGTTTTTTTAGATTTAAAATTGAAATTTTATGTTGAAATGTGATTGATCGACGCGTTTAGTGCTTTATAAGCGTCTGTAGGTATACACGTATAGACCGTTGTTACTTTTTGTCTTTCTTAATAAAAGTATTATTTAGTGCAAGTATTTTTTCCAAAATCTACTTAATTGTATTTACCTGAAACCTGTGGGAAAAATACTTTTAGCCATTTTTTACTTTGGTTCTTCATTGTTAGATATTTATAATCATAAATATTTTTTAAGACAATAGCTTTATACATTTATAGAAAATTTTTACTTCGCGTCTACATAAATTCATAAAATTTATGTAGACGGCCTCCGCAGTGCATTATTTGACTAATTGCCTGCGATATGAGAGGTGTTGGGTTTGATTCTAGGCAGATGATAATTATATTTTCTGTAGTTGCTCGGGTCGGGTCTAGTTTCACTGTGTTTATAACATTAGATTATCGCCGCTTACATTTGGACTTGCCTTCTACATTGTAAAAGAAATTTACCAAATAAAGAAACTTTGCATTAGAATTTTTGAATTTGGCACAGTTGAGCTTGGGAATTATAAAAACATTGTAATTTTAAATTTTTTGTAGACGGAATCGTTTAAATAAGCCAAATATAACTCAATGGCTGGATTTATTTTATTAGGTACCTATATTCTTTTTACATTATACATATTGTTAACGTCGCTTCATCTGATGGTATAGCTTTAAAACTCTGGTCCTACTGTACTATATTCTCTGGTCCTGGTTACCCTGGTCGCCCTGGTCAGCTCATTTTATTAGGTATATTTTTCCAGATCTTTATGTACAGTTCATTAACTTTTGATGCTGACTGTACTATCGAACCAGCTGAATCATGACCCACTTTACTGATAATTCGTTTGAAACTGTCAAACTTGTCTACCGCGTATAATGCACCTCGCGCTTATACACATGTGAAAAACTACTCTAAACGATACTTTGTGTGTGTCTGGGGGGATGTTTGACCCCTCCAATTGGTCTGGCTGTTGACCAGAGGTGTTCAAATAGTTCCATAAGTATCATATATAAAAATCAAGAGTGAGATTATAAGTAAAAATATGTTTTTTAAGCTTTAAGGCGCCTGGTAAGGGTAAGCGCCGATGGAAAGTGTCTGGCAATAATGATTATTAATTTTTAACCAAATTATCTAAGACATATGTAAAAATCAGCAGTGAGAATTTAAGAAAAATCGGTACTGTATTTATCTACCTTTAGCACCTGGTACCTATGAATTGGCCGTCGACCCAAGCTAGCAGGTATGCACACATTCAAAGTAAGTGCTAACACTACTTTATCCCGTTTATATTTTTTATGAGAAAATAAGTAACGTCTGGGTGCCCTGGGATCTTACTCTATAGTGTTTCACAAGGATTCAAAAACATCACTACTCATCTCACTAAAAAACCGTTCGATCTTGCCCCCAGTCACTCTAATTTTTTATTTTACAGTTATTTAGGAGTAAGTACAACATGTTTACAAACATTCAAAATTAACAAGGCACACATTTATTAAAGCTGGCCGCGCAGCAATGGATAGATTTCAATTATTGCTAACAAACCGTCTCCATACTATACGAACATGCGTATAGATACGAGTCGACAAAGTTCTGTGCTCGCATTGCTGATTAGCGAGATGGGCTATAACTACGACTCTTCTATCCCGTGGTTAGCCTAGACTGGCTATTTTACTTACTACCTATATTCATCTATGGAACTGGCTGGGGACAATTCAGTTTGCTTTTTACCAGCTGACAGTTCTTACTCATGACAGCTAAGCAGTTTAATTTTTTTAACTATCTATTCCAATTTTTAAGTTTTTAATAGATACTTTATTTTTGCCAGATAAGTTTGGCTTAGAATATACATAACGCCTCTGGAAAAGCGTCTAATAAAAGGCAACTATTACGAGATGTTCGGTGGAAAGACTCCTTTAGGGTATACCTCGCTGGGGACCACAGTTCACAAAAAAAATCTACCACCCAATGTCACCGCTCCAGCAATACTATGAAAAACCAGCTTGTTGATTAACCCGTGTCTTATAATTTTCGACCGGGTATTGGGTCACCCTCTTCCCTAAAATATGGTTGAGGAGGGTGATGGCTGGTGCTTGCATTATACTCGTGAACGGGTGCTGCTTGCGGTGCCAGGTCGTTTTGCTGATGATACAATGGCTATTTTATTCCATTGTTGTTTAAATACTCTGGTCCCAGTTTGTCATGTTCGTGTTGTGCATCCATAGCTCAATGCACCTACAATGTAAGCAATTTGGTTGTGACATGACATTGGCTCTCACAATTAGCTGTCTTGTGTTTGTTTTTTTTTTCATGTCATGATCAATTTGTACTGTATGTACCTATTTGTATTAATTCGTATAATTCTGACTGAAAAAGAGTGCCAAGAGTTCTTTTTCGCCGACTTTTTTTGTCTCTTGGTCTACTGTAATATCTTATTCAATAACTATCAACACCTTGTTAAAGCCGAAGTATAAAATTGTTACGTCATTAAGCGGCCATTCGATGGTCTCATGATGAATAAAAATATACCTCGTAGGTACAATCCTTTGCACTATAATAGAAGAGAACTCTACGAATGTAAACAGGGCATTTATAGCACAAAAAAGTGCGCTCGCGCAATATTCGGAAAAGCACCGGACGAATCAGCTTAGCCTTTATTTAGACTGCTTAAAATAAAGGCTTAAATTTTAGAAGTTGCCATGTTCGTAAAAAGCAATGCTCATTATTTCACTAAAGCTAAGGACATTTCCAGAGCAACACGACATGGAAATCGTTTAGTTTATAATTTAATACCACTCCTAAAACTATATAACAGGCAGTGCTACGATATGTGCGTCAAAATATATAATGCTGTCCCAAAAGAAATTAAACCATTGCTTCAAGTTAAATTTAAAAAAATCATTAAGTAAATGGTTAAGTGAAAATGTTTCTATTCGATAAATGAATATTTTGACAAAAATAAAAATATATACTTACTTAGGTAATTTAATTGTACTATTTGTATATTTGAATATGTAGTTCTTGTAATAATTTATAACAAATATTTAAAAACATTGTATTTGTGGTGGGTTAAAAAAACTTATAATGATTTATGTTCAAAAACCAATATTCATGGATTGGTTATGATATGACCTTATCATACCTATTGCATGCTGTCATAGAGCATAGTACGTAGATCTTAAATTATGTGTAACATCTTTATGTACCGTATATTAAAATGTATAAATATTAGATTTAAATTAAAAATAAATACAAAATTACAGTAAACTTTTCATCTTTGGTATTTAAGTTCCAAAATAAACCCAGTCTCTATGCAAGCACACCCAAAAGAAAAAAAGAAAAATCTGGGCGAGTGCGAGTCGGAATCTCGCACGAAGGGTTTCGTAGAATAAAGACGCTACAAAGTCATGTCTACCACTAAATAACTTAATTCTGATTTTGTAACAGCGGCAATAAAAATACATCAGCTTTGAAAATTTGAACTGTCTAACTATGACGGTGCATGAAATACCGCGTGGTGGGTGACTGGCGACAGACGTTCATACGGTCACGGAACTCTAAAAACAAAGTATTTATAAAAAAAAAAACATGTAACTTGATTGTTTCAATGAGGATTCTCAGAATACAGCGGGAAGTGCGCCTAAAACCATCCTGGGATGAGGTTCAACGATTTTATACTTCTTTTTCTTCCGTCTGATTTTGATGGAGGTTAAAGACCAATGATAGGTTCTGAATTTGAATAAAATTTATGATTTAGCTTTTGATTGTTTTATTTTTGTATATGGCCATCCTAGGACAGAGAGTTAAAGTTATTTTTAAAAAGAACACTTTGATAAAAAAAAAGAGTTTAATTTTGTAACTGTATTATTATTTCTTGCAAATTCAAATCTTGCAAATTTTATTGAACAATTGTGAATATGTTATTTTCGGTTTTGTTTTTTATTAAAAAATAAAAAAAAAAAAATTAAATTTTAAGCTATTGCATAGCTTCTATCGCGGGCCTTGAGCGTGGGGACCGAATCCAGAAATTCCGTAACGAAAAATACCTAGCACCCCCCACTCCGACCGGCACAGGGGTGATACTTTGATTTCATAACTTTACATGCGGGCTTTAATAAACAATCAGCGCAATCTACTAGGAACTTGTGGAACTTCATATTAGATCAAACATTACTGCATTAATAAAATAAATAAATAATTATAATTGCATAAGTTGATAAAAAATGCTATACAATAGCTTTACCGCGACTGTCTCCGAGTGCCACACGTCTTTTTTTTTCAATTTTATTTGTTATTTTTTTTCTAATGTGTGTAATTTTCTGTATTTTTTTTCTCTATGTCTCTTTGTTTTCGTTTTGTAACTATTATTGTACCTACCTATTGTCCGATGCAAATAAATGTTTTATCTATCTATTTATTTTTTACTTATCGGCAACAAAACACACGTTTGACCTGAATCTTACCTGATTGTAAGTGAAGATGAAGACTAAAGTGGTACACGTACCCAGGAGAAACTTATTCACTCGAGGCTTAAAAGTACCAGGACTATACTGTTCATAAAAAATAAACGAAGGTAGCTTATTCAAACCTTGGCGACCCGTTTCAAAAAAAGGAACTGTAAAAACGCTTAGTTCGACTTTTTGGAATGCTTGTCCACCACATACGGATGGAAGTTCTGTCTGCGTCTAGTAGTCCGATGGTGAAAGGGTATGGGTTCAATTTATACAAATAGAGCACTCGCGCACTCTTCAAAATGTATCCTGTAGTTAAACAAGCAACCTAATGACGATGACCTAATGTTGTAAAGTCGACGTTGTTTGTGAGCTTACGGGCTCTTCGGTCAACGGAATCCAGCGCTTTCAGTTGACTAAACCATCCCAAAGATGGCTGCATGATCGCACTTGAGACGTGTACAAATTAAAAAGCTCTGCAGGACCGAAGTACCACCGGACGAAGCTACATGAGCCATAGATACAATTTAATGACCGAAATTAAAACTGGATACGAACTGGTTACGCCCGAAAGCTCTAGATGATCGGTGATGGGAATAGATACATTTTGGAAAGTGGGTATTAATATGAAGGTGGTCTTTTCAGCGGAAAATAGACACACCTGTGTTTTGGACCCGTTGAATTTGGCAAATTGGATTCACCCTAATTGGACACTTTCCGTCAGGTCAAATGAACGCGCTCAATCATTGACTTTCTTAAACTCTGGATTTCGCAGATCTCTGAGGTACTCCAAAAATTAATTGCCATTCGGTCAGAGAAGAAGCCATTTAGGACTACTCGAATCAACCGTTCCCTCAGAAAATCAGAAATTCAGTCGCAGAGATCGGTATGCCATAAGCTGGAAGCTTCCTTTAGAGATAATCATACCAGACCCTGTCAAAGGCCTTGTCTAAGGATACAGCTATTGCTTCACCATCCTCAAGCTTAGGAGCTCGTTGGTCCCGAGGTATGCCAGGAGTTGAGTGTTCAATACATGTGCCATGACTTTGCAAAGTATGGAGGTGATTGAAATTGGTCGATAGTTGACCGGATTGGCACAGCTTCCCTTCTTCGGTACTGGCTGTACATTAGCCAGCTTTATAAAATATTGCCGAGACACATTTATTTATTACTTACTTACGATTTCTGTATGCCACAAAGAAAAATAACACCACGGAGGTCTCAACATATTCAACAAGTTCTCAAATAAAGAAGAAAATTCTTGACACAATCAGTCAAGACTACGCTCAAATGTCAAAATCACAGACCAAAATAAAGCAGTGATGTTAAAATTATCCAGTGCCCGAGATGTATGTATAGATGGAAGCAAACTTACCCCTAGTTCATCGTTATGTGATACCCTTTCGGAATTTACTACTGATTATGCTATTACTCGATAAAGTGTTTGTTTCTGGGTCCAATGGAGACCAGGTTAAGTGCCGAACGGAAGGGTTTGACCCGGTCCTGGGCAAATTCGGGACAGAGGAACATTGGCTGTGCTTAAGACCAGTTGGGAAAAATGTGCAGCTTTTAGGTACATGGTTTTTTGTTTCTATAAATAAACATAATGGTCAAAATTAAGTATGCTTTAATGAATATCAAAATAGATTACTTTTTAACTTGGTTATAATAAGTGGTAATATTAAGTGACGTTTATTTGTATTTAATAAGTTAAAGATTAAAAGAGGAGGCTTCCATAATTTTTAAAGTAGTTCAATTAAGTAGAGAAACGAACAAGATTACTTAAAAAAAATATTATGTTCATTGATATTAATAATTTAACAATAAATGCGCTTTTAAAATATATAACATTTTATAAATAACTCTACAAATTTGACCATAAATTTAATTGGAAAAAGTGCAGTGATTGTATGATTATTTCTAATTTAATAAATTACAAAAGAGTTTCTATGTTTCAATGAGTAATGATGACTTTCTCTAGGGCTACCTTGATATCAGGCGCGGTCCCAGGGGGGGGAGGTCACAGGGAACATGACCCCCCACCAAAATCATGAAAAGATAAACCTCTTAGAAGATAAGAAGCTAGAAAAAGATATTTATGATTAAAAAATTTGTTGTGACCCCCCCTCAAAAATTCAGCCTGCGACCGCGCCTGCTTGATATCGACCTTGTTTTCCAGAACTAGACCAATCTAGAGCAAGCAGCTTGGATGACGATGATGAGATCGATGACACAGTGGCTGACCAAAACCTCATGTACAACGTCACCATGGCTGTTGGATACCCGGCTTCGAACATGACCACTGGATCTGCGGAGGGCTACATAGGAGATGACCATCAGTTTTATGGGATTCTACATTTAGGTTGGTAGCTAATTATTAGCGCTTCTATGCTGGACTGGGAGCGAAAGAAAAACATAGAATGTGCTGTAAAAGTCAGTTAAGGGACCGAGGTGTTATGGGAGGCTTTTTGTGGCTAGGCGATAGGCTGACCCCCTATCACTGCAATAGTTTCTCTCCACTATTATAATGCCTTCAAAATTGTCAAACGTGACATCAGATGGTTTTATTACCACTGGTGTTCTGCCTACCCCATACGGGATACAGGCGTGAAGTTATGTATGTATGTGTATGTAGCTAATTATATTTAGGTTTGATGAATTAAAAGGCAATGGATAAAAAAAAATCGTAAAGGTTAATGATCATAAGACGTGGAGGAACGTTAATGATTGTTTAGGAATAGTCATTAAATATCCGATCAATCAGCAGCAAAACGCTACGAGCATTGGTTTTCTATTGAAGAATTTTTGATATGGATTCTTTTGAACTTACGTTGCCAAAAAGTTGTTCATGACTGTCCAAGAGGGAGGGTATAAAAGACGCACCGAGCGCTGCTATTAGATAATAATTTTCTTCAATAATAATAAGTCTTTATTTTTAATCACAATTTATACAGTTAGATATTATATAAATTACAAGTATACAAAAGTTAAAATTGTGAGAGCCCGAAGCCTAAACGAAGTTCCAAGGAACTTGAATTTCAGGACATGTCTCCTCCATTTTATTTTACAATTTCTGTGTTAGTAACTAACGTGATTGGTACAGACCTTATTAATGTATGGATCGAGTTATGCAGAAAATAAAAATAAGCAAATTGATTAATAAATGTAATTTTCTACTTGATAATTTTAAATAAAACACTTTCTAACCGAATTTATCGCGTTAGAAAGCGTGGTAGCGAGCGAGTCGCTCGTGACCACGGGGTCTGCAAAGACACCGAAACGTCGAGTCAAAATTTAAAATGTAAATATACGCGATAAATCCGGTTAAAAAGTGTACAATTTTAATAAAATTTTCGTTATCCTCATAGTTTAATGTGAGGAGCCATGTTTTAATTTTATTTTTAAGAGATGTCTTTATTAATGGGTATATTGAAATGATTTTGTATATTTTTGTTTATAAATATGAACCTCGAAAGCGGTAAACGTTATCAGTATATGCAAAATTAAATGTGGGCAACTGTGTTATTGGATGTTGCCTAAGAGTACCTACTTAGGGGTGGGAAAAACTGTAGCATGGAGTGTTTCTCTAGAAGAATTTGGAGTGTGTATAGTTGACGTACGGTAAGGACCTGGCATTCTTTATATAATTGCTCGGTTGAAAAACGCCATGGTAAAAACAAGGATTAGATGGTACACAGAACGCACTTTTGACCGAGCGCTTCTATTACACGGTACACAGAAAAAAAATTGATGATTCTTACTTCTTTGCAGGTAATCGTATTTTATATGCTGATCCTTATGGATACGATAGTGTCAAGAATTCGTTTGATTTTTGGGATCACGATCGTGAAGAGTTTGAGAAACCACGTCGAGATCATGTTCAGGTGAACAGGTGAATCCAATCTGCCGCTATTCCTTAATTTAATAAATCTGTAAATTTCATTTATATAGCAGTGCTTGCGGTATTGAAATCCATGTAGAATGTTTAGTAAAGCCTTTGTTAATAGTAGCTTTTATTTGGTCTAGTAGTCTCAAGGTCCAAGATTTAAAGATAGACCAAAGAATAGTCTACTTAGAAGATCCCGATGCTGTACACTCGTAGACAGTGGAAATTGAAATTAGTACCATTAAATAAATAGGTGATAAGGCTTAGTTATTAGGCGAAATGCCTAAAAATGAAAACTTTAAGAAAATTCTGTAAGTTATTAATTTACGTACCATTTAGTCATCACCACTTGGGACGCAATGTTAAACGTCTGTACTTAGGTGCCTTCCTATTTTGTTGATTATTAGATAGATTATAATCGGTGCATATCCTGACTCATTTCGTGTTCACTATAATTGTTTATCGTCGTTGATATAGGATATGTACAAGCTGTATAGGTACGCAATTACAATCGATCGTTATGGTTTGCCATATGAAATTGAGCATTCTGTAAGCCAGCTTGCCAGACTGAAATCCTTCGTTCCATGGAAAGACACGAGGCAGTGGACTTGTTATGAGTGATTTGACCATTCAAGCTATAGCTAGCCTTTCCGTTTTCTTTTAATACAATGAAATCAACCAAGGGATGAAAATAAGACGATTTACATTTAGTGGTTTGGCGATTTAAATTCAACTCGTTGAAATAAAGTTCATAGGGTTGCAAGTATTTTTTATTTATTTATTTACAAGTCTGTTTACAGTACAGACAGTAAATGAAAAGAGGAAAGACAGTGTGTTTAGTAGGTGGACTTACTTGGCGGTCTTATTGTATCGCTCATTTACCCTCTGAAAGATTAGGTACTCATTCTAGAACTACTTAAGGCCCTCTTTTAGCGCGGTGTGTAGGTATTCAATAGCACCATACTTTCCGTCCAGAAATCGCTGGCGAATTTCGCTGACGTGAGCAAGCGAAAATACGTTTGATTAGTTTACTTAAAGAAATTGTAACTATTCAAAAGTTATTAATAGAAGTACGCTTTATGTTTTTATGTAACTTTTACATGAATCCATTCTGGCCATTTGTAGCAATATTTGTTTGAATGAAAGCGTAAATTAGTGTTATGTTTGTGACTTTTTTATCGAGCCAATTTTCATAAATCATGTTTCTATCTTCTATGTGTAAATTTATGTGAACAATTTTTGTCAAACATACATTCATATAACTGGGTATATTATCGTTCAAAAAAAGGTGCAACAAGCTGCATCCTCGCCTTAAGTATAGATTTTTAGATAGGCTTTTATGGAGAATTGACAGGAAATTTATGCGAGTCATGAGAATGTAAGCTTTCAGAATACGGACCTGAGAGATGCGGTGAAGTTCGTAAAATATATAAATATAGTAAAATAATAAAATATATAGTAAAAAAAGATGTGTGGCACTCGGAGACTGCCGCGGTAAAGCTATTGCATAGCATTTTTATCAACTTATGCAATTATAATTATTTATTTATTTTATTAATGCAGTAATGTTTGATCTAATATGAAGTTCCACAAGTTCCTAGTAGATGGCGCTGATTGTTTATTAAAGCCCGCATGTAAAGTTATGAAATTAAAGTATCACCGCTGTGCCGGTCGGAATGGGGGGTGTTAGGTTTTTTTCGTTGCGGAATTTCTGGATTCGGTCCCCACGCTCAAGGCCCACGATAGAAGCTATGCAATAGCTTAAAAATGTTCCATTTTATTTGGACGTTGACATAATATTTAAACGTTAAGTGCGATGCGTGGAAAGCTGAGTGAAATAGCTAGACATCTTTGCAAAACCAACCGACGAACTTGAGTTAGTGGCATGAGCGCATTTTAAGTACGGTCTCCAAATACCGGCCATAGAGCATTAACAAAAAATATACGTACGAAACAAATGTGTAAAACAAACCAAATTGTTTTAAGAATACCTTGAACAAAAAATATTTTTACAACCAATATTTTCCATTTTAATAATCATTTACTACCGTAAAACGGGGTGAATAGACACAGTTTTGAACTTTGAATTCATTTTTATATGTTTTGAAATAGTCAAGAGAACATTATATTGTGCTTACACCATGTTTCTTAGCTTTCTTAACAGTTTTCAGTCATTTAAATTGATATTTATTCTTTAATTACGGCACAAAATGCAAAAATATGTGTCGTTTCTATTGCACCCGCACATGGGTTCAATAGACACGAGATATGAGGTGAATAGAAAAAAATGCTAGGGTTGGCAAATTCCAAAGCTTAAGATTCCAAAGGCTTTCCAAAGACACCTATCTAAGTTGGTAACGTATGTAAAGAAGGTATTGGAACGAAGTTCCTTATGGCGCGTTGCGAAAGGGAGCTAGACGGAAAAAATTAAGACCAAAAGTTGTCACGACACTTTTAACCGACTGCGCGACGCAAAGGAGGGTAATGTGTTTATTACCATGGAATGGAATGGAGTGGATTTGAGCGGATTTGATTGTATTTAAGAGGATTTGAGTAGATTTGAGTGGATTTGAGAGGAGTTGAGTTGAGTTGAGTGGGGTGGAGAGTCAAAAATCACTTGAACCTTTTTCTTAACTTGCTATCGTTAAGCAAGTTAAAAAAAACAGGTTCAAGCGATTTTCGACCTTATTGACATTTAAAATTTAGTTCGTTTTTTCTCACATTCTCGTTAGCTAACATTGCTCCTTCATTAAAATCCGGTGTTTGCATAAATGGTGTCCGTATCGACCGCGCGGCCACGGCGATTTTTCTTACATCTAACAATGCCAAGATTATGTAAAAATTTGTAAAAGTCGATTCCTAAAAACATAAATTTGTAATAGGTTCAGTTAAAAAGTTATAAGGGTTTGAACGTGGCCGCTAACAAAAACAAAATTATTTCAATAGGTAGCAGCCCTAACACACATCTTTCTAATCACCCCTTACCCGTTTCTATTGAACCCTTTCACATGTCTATTGAACCCATAATACGTATCTATTCACCCCATACTACGTATCTATTCGCCCCTTCCCCGTGTCTATTAACCTCAATCAAAAATAAAAAATGACTTGGTTTACAATTTTACAAATATTTCCAAATTTACATCACAATTGCACTTACCTTTTATTAATCTAGGTCACAAGAAACCAACGAACATATTATCAAGTTGTGATAGCACAAAACACTTTCTTTCACAGTGAAAACTGTAAAATAAACAGGACCTCGTTCAACCTACGTTCAAGGAGCTAACTTCAAGATCTTTTTTTATTATGTTGGCCAAACCTTACGTCAATACAGTATTGCTATTTCAAAAAAAAAATACTACTGTCTTAAAAAAATACAAATTTCAGAACTTTTTTCTTCCAAAATGTTTGGCTATTTACTGTAGAAAAACATTTTTGGTTTTGTGTCTATTCACCCCTGCGTTTTTATTGACCCCGTTTTACCGGTAACTCATAGTATACTTCCACAGGCTCGTTCCTTGAAGAAGGGTTCAGGGTACCCAGTATTTGCTTTCAACCTGCATCAGCACAAGCCAAGTCCAGGGGTAGCCCGGGCCAGGATCTGTGAGCTTCTGCTCCTAGCTGACCGAGAGTTCTACGAGAAAGATGCCAACTCCAGCTTGACGCATGTTGTGAAGAGGATGGTACACGCCGTGTCACAGGCTGACACGATATTTAGGAACGCTGATATTGATGAAGATGGAATACCTGATAATATTGGTAATATTTCTATTTGATATACAGGCGACATATTTATTTGTGTGTTTGTACCTCCGTAAAGAGTACAAGTCCTTTTATATCGCAATGTTTCATGGAATTAGATGTATCAAAATTTTTAGAAGGGCGAAATTTCTTTCATTTCTATTTTAAAGGCCAATAATAACCTTTGTAGGTAATTTAGTTTTGTTGTGGATAAAGAGAAGGATTAATTAGTTCACTGCAGGAACACAATATAAAAAATAATTATATTGTGGTTACGGGTTCCATTTCCCCTAATTTGTTCCAGGTTTTTCAGTCAAATACATCTTGGTGCTCACATCGAATGAGACCAATACCCGCATCTTCGGAAATCTCCTAGATGACCACCTCATCGATGGAAGGAGCTACCTGATGAAGTTTGCCAGATTGCGGAGACTCTCAGATGTTTGTTTAGGCGTTGCTTTCTCCGGCCACGCATTCTTTAATAGAACTCTTGGATTGAGGTATGAGTATAGAGAATTAAGCTATTATTGAGGGAATAGATAATTTGAAAAAATGGTATAAATAATGCCAAGTGAAATGTCGTGTCGTGGTGACTGGTGGCCGTGGTGTATATCATAAATTTTAATAGGCAACCTTATATATCATTACGCCGCCCATGGATAATACACAATTTATTACATCTTATCTTACTAATATTATAAATGTGAAAGTTTGTATGTATGGATGTCTGTATGTATGGATGTTTGTTCCTTAATCACGGGAGAACGGTTCAACGGGTTTGGATGAAATTTGGCATAGTGATAGAGTACAGTCTGGAATAGCACATAGGCTTTGCTTTTTATCCCGAAGTTCCCATGGGATTCTAAATTGCGCGGACAAAACTGCGCGCAACAGCTAGTTGCCTATAAGCCCAGAACATAGGAAAGTCCTTTGATGGTGGAGATAATCAAGACAAGATATAAGGAACTTCATTTTACTGAATACCTATATCTAACGCTAACTTATTAGACCTCATATCGTTCATTTGCTTGCATTTGAGGAACTTGGGGGGGAGTTTTTATCCAGCAGTTGCCTCCGAGATTTTTTTAAATTAAATAATGATGGTATATTGTATACGATTTGTAAGTCATCATGAATACCATAATGGTACACGTTCTAGGAAGAAACTTATTCACTCGACGACCTCGTTAAACTACTAAGACTAACTAGTCAGAAACAATAGACGCAGGCAGTTCATTCCACATATTGGCGACCCCAAAGGAAAAGGAACTGTCAAAGTGCTTAGTTCGACTTTTTGGAATACACACCTCATAAGGATCTAAAATCTGTTTGCGTCTAGTAGCCCGATTGCAAAAGGTCGTGGGTTAAACTTCAAAATCCTGTTGATAATGATGATAAAGGATAGCGTTTCTGTTTAGCTTCACTTCCCTCGGGGACGGCATCGGCGGCTCCGCAGGCGGGATGTGCGACCGCCGAGCGTTCGGCAAGTCCTTCAATACTCTGGTGATTGCGCACGCGACGATGGACGACAAGCATCGAGTGCCCGAACGCGTCGCGGATCTGACGCTAGCGCATGAGTTAGGTATGGACAGGATAGTTTTTGTGGAGCAAAAAGTAAAAAAAAATGATTAGTCTATTTGCTTGGTGGAACCGCAGTGTTATTATATCTTTCATATAAAATCTTCCGCCAAATGTCAACACTGGGGCTGTGATGAGTTCGGCAACGTTTTATAGAGAGTTTCATAGCGCCAATCATTTGGTGTGATTAATAAGACTTTTTTTATATAAAAAAAATCACTTTCAATCAGAAATGGTGACAAAAGAGCCGTAGCGCCAAAGGGCACATTTTTTGTGACCAAGACTTTAATACAGGGTGACTAAGATACTGAAGGAGAGCACTCTGTACTCGATTCTGGTCATAATTATGTAATAAAAGTAGGTACTTAATTTTTACTAGAATTCCCTTTTAATAAATACTAAGTACCAATGTAACTTTACATACAACTGAGTCAATCGCGGCACATGACTTGGCATGCGGATCGCTGCCAACGTAACCATGCGTTGCTTAATTAATTCTTTAACTTTCGATTAAGTTAATCAGTAAATAATTAATATTTATTTTTATATTCAAAAGTGACTCACCAGTCACCTTGTATAATCACTTTTAATCAGGTATGTTGAAAGACAAACAAAATCCTGGACTGCCTACTTTTGGACAACCTCTGTGATGCATTGGTCGAATGTTCAGCTACCGCGTAACAGGTCCTAGGTTCGAGTCCTAGCCGGTTCAGTTTAAGAAACGAACTTCTCTTAACAGGCTCAGGTCTGGGTGTACCTTCTAGTTCCGCTGTGTACTCTTCATAAGTTACTTAGCTAACTTTGGGACCACATGCACCTACTATGTAAGCAATTTAGCTGTGTCATGACATTAGCTCTCACAATTAGCTGTCTTGTGTTTGTTATTTGTCATGTCATGATCAATTTGTACTGTACCTATTTGTACCTATTAATTCGTATAATTTTGACTGAGAAAGAGTGCCAAGAGTTTTATTACCCCGGCGTTTTTTGTCTCTTGGTCTACTGTAATATCGTATTCAATAACTATCAACACCTTGTTAAAGCCGAAGTACAAAATTGTGCGTCAATAAGCGGACATTCGATGGCCTTATGAAGAATAAAACTTTTTGAATTTTGAATTTTTGACATATTTTGAGTGTCTTGTCGTTTTCGGCCTTATGAAGAATAAAACTTTTTGAATTTTGAATTTTTGACATATTTTGAGTGTCTTGTCGTTTTCCAACTTTTCCGTAACACAGGTCACAGTTTCGGGGCGCACCACGACGAGTACTTCCCCAACCCCGAGTGCAAGGGCTACATCATGAGCTCGCAGTCCGTCTCCGGGGAAGTGAGCACGCACTTCGAGTTCTCCATCTGCAGCAAGCGGCTGATCTCCGCGTCGCTGAGCAGCATGAGCTACTGCCTGATTGAGGAGGTCAAGCCTTATTGTGGGAATGGTCAGTTGAATTCGTAAAAAACTACAGCTTGTATAGAATTTGTTTCTTGCATGTCTAGCGGCCGGTCTTGATAACTTAACCTTAAGTAGAGTAAAGATGGAAATTAATTTATTTTGTGTTAAATATGTCACTTAAGGTGCACGTTCACTGATCCGTTCCGGGCGCACCGCACGCAAGGTTAGCCACAGACTGAATGGAATTGCCGATGGCGTGCGTCCACTGTATCCGTATTTTTTATTTATTTTTTTAGTGCCTGAATCATATTATCAAACCACCATATTGATTATTGAAAAAAATAAATAAGAAAAAAATAAAGAAAAGAGCAATTTTATTGCTTAATAATGCCGCAAGAAAAACATTATTTATAAAGAAATTGCCTTGAAATATATTTTACGCAGATTTCAGTAAATTTACCATAAGGACCTGCAATTGGATTCAAGATCTAAAAAAAGTCACTAAAATTGCTGGAACAAGTTAAAACGCTTAAAAAGATAATAACAAACCAAAAGTTCATAAAAAACACACAAAAATCTACCTGAAAATAAAAAATACAGCTGTTTGTCAACAATTTCTGATTCATCTGGACTTAGAATTTTTAAGCTTAGAATACTTGTAAACTACCATAGCAAAACGACTCCCTCCCTAGCAACTAACTGTATGTTGTGTGGTATATATATTTTCATATAATTTACATGTGCAACAGAGATAAAATTGAAATATAATTTTGGCCAGATGAATCAGCCAAAGATTGAAATTTCGGAGATACTTATATCGCAGGAAAATGTTTGTAGACAGACCCTCACGATAGCCTTGTTAGAAGCTCGGGATATAACATTACAGTAAATTATTCGATCGTAGGGCATAATGGAGTACTCATATACTTATTTCAAAGCAGTTCATAAATGTATACATTATCTCTATTAGGCACAACTTTATTGGGTTAGATATTAATGATATTTCTGTCATATTTGAAAGTACGACAGAAACATGCTCACAAAGAAACGAGATAAATAAATGACCAAATATAAACTGTAGCGTAAACCTTACCGTTTAGTTAGACTATTAATTCTAACTTTCATGCAGACACTAGTAAAGATTGCTATGCCTCCTTCCACCAGGTATAGTGGAGACGGGCGAGGCGTGCGACTGCGGGCTGCCGTCCAGCTGCCACCGCCGCGACCCCTGCTGCACCCCGCGCACCGGAGCCGAGCAGATGTTGGAGCAGGGGTGAGCGACTGATTTTGGTTATAACATGTTGTTTTTTAAGTTATGCAAAATTTTTGTCCCATAGTTAGCGACCAAGTTAGGTCGCTAACTATGGGCCTTCTAAACAGGCTTAAAGTCGCTCAGCGGGCAATGGAAAGGGCTATGCTCGCAGTTTCCCTACGGGATCGAATCAGGAATGAGGAGTTACCCAGGCGAACCAAAGTCACTAACATAGCCAAAAGGATTGCGAAGCCTTCTAAACAGGCTTAAAGTCGCTCAGCGGGCAATGGAAAGGGCTATGCTCGAAGTTTCCCTACGGGATCGAATCAGGAATGAGGAGTTACCCAGGCGAACCAAAGTCACTAACATAGCCAAAAGGATTGCGAAGCTGAAGTGGCAATGGGCAGGGAACTTAGCTCGCAGAACAGATGATCGTTGGGGCAGAAAAGTTCCCGAGTGGCAGCCACGTACTGGGAGACGCAGCGTAGGCAGGCCCCCCGCAAGATGGACCGATGATCTTGTCAAGGCCGCCGGTAAACGCTGGACGAGGACGGCGCGGAATAGAGTGACGTGTAGAACGTGTAGAATGTTGAAAAATTTTAGTGTGACCTACGTATAACGTTGTCGGCACACATCACTACTACTGCTGTGATATTTGGCAGTAGACTTTTTGCAGAAGGTGGCTTAGTAACCAGACTTTTCTTAAAGTCTTGGTTTTTGGGGACTGAAAACTGCTCGCGTCCGCAAGGTTTAGCCCTCGATGCCTTGTACGTGGTCCCTGGGTGGTGCTAAACGAGCAGTAAAATCTGGTGGTAGGCTTCGGCCGTGGCTTGTCACCACCCACTAGACAAAACCATGCCGCCAAGTAACCTAGTTGCGTTCCGGCATGATGTCTAGTGTAGCCATTGAGGACGATAGGTCTGAGTAATCGTGCTGCACCGGAGAACTGTTTTAAACTCGAAGGATAATGACTGTGAAACGGGTGACTCGTTTTGGAGGGTAGCGGGATCCGAAGCACGGTGCACCGCTGGCCGACCGCAGGTAGTAGGGGGCCCAAGTAGCATGCCAGCCACATGCAAAAGGCTGCCCCGCCACCTCGCGAAAAATCCCGGGAGGCTCCATCGTGCCGGCTGGCGACCGGTTTGAGAGGACCCGATGGCGAACTCAGGGGGGTTCGGGCGTCCCCACAGTCTCCAAGCGAGTTTCCCAAAGGTGCGTTACCCCTATCGAGTTGCTTGGTTCCATTTGCAGCACTTCACTCAACTTCTGTTCTCCTCCCTATTCACTCCACTCCAAAATTAATGAAAGTGCACTTCTGTAACATCCGAGGAGTGCACTCCAATCTCAATGATGTCCACCACCACCTCGAGACGGAGAGACCCCACCTACTCTTCCTAACGGAGACGCAGATCTGTGATTCGGCATACCTCTGTTACCCAGGTTACATCCTGGAGTCCAAATTCCACCCGCACGCCGGAGTGTGCATGTATGCCAGTGACAAGATCTGTTGTCAGCGTCTCCGTTACTTAGAAGTGCCGGACCTTTCAGTTATGTGGGTTCACATCGATACCGGCCTAGACCAAATCGTATACGCTGGTATTTATCGGTCACACAGCGGAGATCGGGAGACAACAAGGCTTATGGACTATCTCAGTAGTACAGCGGACAAGGTTTTTTTTATTTTAACGCACACCACGGACAGTGGTTATACCCGTTTCAGGACACTGACCATGCTGGTAGAGAGGCTTTTAAGTTTTCGCTCACTCATGGCCTCTCTCAGCTTGTTGACGAGCCTACGCGCATCCCAGACGTTGCTGGCCACACTGCTTACTGCCTGGACCTTCTGCTGACAACCGATCCCGACAGATATTCGGTGTCCGTCACTGCACCCTTAGGGACATCCGATCACTGTCTGGTGAAATCTGTATCGCAGTACTCGCCACCTGACACCCAACCAAGTGGTTCTAGGCGAGTATGGCGTTACAAGTCGGCAGATTGGGATGAAATGCGACATTTCTTCGCATCTTATCCGTGGCGGCAAGCTTGTTTTACATCAACCGATCCATCGTGCTGCGCTGATGCAGTCTCAAGTGTGATAGGTCAAGCAATGAAGTTCTTCATTCCCTACGCTGATCTATCCCTTGAAACCAAAGCTCGCCCATGGTTTAGTGCTGAATGCTCTTCCGCTGAAAAGCGAAAGCGAGAAGCGTACAAAGCCTGGGCAACCGCTCGCAGAAGCAAAGCCGATGACTCGCATGAACACAAGAAGAGGCACAATGCTGCCGCCAAGTCCTGCAAGAAGGTGATCAAAAGAGCTCGTTTCGCCCACATAGGCTGTATTGGAGACAGAATAGCGTCATACCCCTCGGGAAGCAAAGCTTTCTGGTCCCTCGCCAAGTCGGTCGAAACGAACTTTTGTCGCCCATCGCTGCCGCCACTGCGGAAACCTGACGGTTCTCTGGCCCACACCGCTAAGGAAAAGGCGGATTTATTTGCCAGTATCTTTGCGGAAAATTCTCGTCTAGATAGCCAAGGAAAAATCCCACCCCAATTACCTCAGTTCGGTCCTACAATGGGTACCGTTCATATTCGCCAAAAGGAGGTTCTTAAATGCTTGCTGCACCTAGACGAGAATAAGGCTAGCGGTCCAGATGGTATTCCTGCAGTGGTGTTGAAACGCTGCGCAGCTGAGTTGTCTCCCGTTTTGACGCGTCTCTATAGACTTTCTTTGGAATCTGGTAAAGTCCCCAAATCCTGGAAGCTGGCTAACGTCCAACCAGTACCGAAGAAGGGAAGCCGTGCTGATCCTGTCAACTATCGACCAATCTCAATCACTTCCATACTTTGCAAAGTCATAGAACGTGTATTGAACAATCGACTCCTGGCATACCTCGAGACCAACGAGCTCCTAAGCGATAGCCAATATGGTTTCCGCAGTGGACGCTCGACCGGCGATCTTCTCGTGTATGCCACACACTTATGGAGTGAGGCCTTGGAGGGTCATGGTGAAGCAATAGCTGTTTCCTTAGACATATCCAAGGCCTTTGACAGGGTCTGGCATGATGGTCTCTTAAGCAAGCTTCCAGCATATGGCATACCGACCGGGCTCTGCGACTGGATATCTGATTTTCTGAGGGAACGGTCGATTCGAGTAGTCTTAGACGGCTACTCCTCTGACCTAATGGCGATTAATGCCGGGGTACCTCAGGGATCTGTTCTCTCTGCAACTTTATTCTTGCTGCACATTAATGACCTCCTAACACCAGGCATTATTGGATATGCTGATGACAGCACTGTTGTTGAGAGATATATATCCAATGCGCGAACGAGCGCCCATGAAATCCAGGTTTTGAGAAAGTTTTTTTGTTTATTGAGCGCGTTGATTCGACCTTGCGGAATGTGTCCGATTGGGGCGAATCTAACCTGGTCAAATTCAACGCCTCCAAAACACAAGCGTGTCTATTCTCCGCAAAAAAGAGCACCTTTACTTTTACGCCCACTTTCCAGAATGTATCTGTTCCCATCACCGACCAACTAGGGCTTTTGGGCGTCACTATAACGTCCAAATTAAACTTCGGACAACAAATTGAGTCTATGGCAAAAACGGCTTCCAAAAAATTGGGTATCATCTCGAAGGTCCGGCGGTACTTCAGTCCTGAACGGCTGCTCAACTTATACACAGCCCAAGTGAGGTCGTGCATGGAGTACTGTAGTCACCTTTGGGATAGTTCTGCCAAATACCAGCTCGAAGCGCTAGACTCTGTTGACCGAAGAGCCCGTAAAATCATAAATAACAACAACCTTACGAATAAAAAATTGCAGACGCTGGAGCATCGTCGTAAGGTTGCTTGTTTGACAGTATTTTATCGGCTACATTTTGGTGAGTGTGCGAGTGCTCTTTTTGACCAAATTGAACCCACCCCTTTTTACCACCGGACTACCAGACGCAGACAGAACTTCCATCCCTATATAGTGGATTTACCAAGAAGTCGAACAAAACGCTTCGATGGTTCCTTTTTGGTACGGATTGCCAAGGAGTGGAACAATCTGCCTGCGTCTGTTTTTCCTGACCACTACAGTCCTGGAACTTTTAAGTGTCGAGTGAATAGGTTTCTCGTGGATGGACGTGTAACACCATAGTCTTCATGCGCACTTTCCATCAGGTGGCATGGAAGACAAACGTCCTATCATTACAATAAAAAAAAAAAAAAAGACTTCTACCAGCAGGATAAGGCGCCTTTTACGGCACGTTTATCCAGGGCGAAAGGGCTATTCTTGAAATCAAAATCAAGCCTGTGTGACAAAACTACGTAGTAATGTACACGTGGTTGATAATTTCAGGGTGATCCACGTTGAGGGGTGCTCGGTGGCGCCGTCGGCGAGCTGTCACCCGTCGCAGGGCGTCTGCTGCAAAGCCAACTGTCAGTGGGCCAACTTGACGCGCAATGGCATTGTAAGGCTGTTTTTTTTATTTTAAACTTAAAAAATATATTTAATTAAGCGGAAGTCCATTACATCACAACTACTTTAACTTTATCTAGCTCATTCCGCGATTCCAAAGCACTCTAGGTATGTCTAAACAACCGATAGGTAACTATGATACACTAGCGGTACAACTTTGTTATTTAGGAATAGTTTGGAATTATGCGTTTTAATTTTATTTAGGCTGGAACACTTAGAAATCGAAAATGGAAACATGAATATCACGTCAACCATCAGTTTAACACGTTAACAGTCCCCGTACAAAAGGATCAAACCTTCTCATATTTACATTCCCGTTTTTATGAAAAATTATTTTATTTCGATGCAAACAATAAAATTGATGCAGAAATATTGGAAAATATAGTGCCACGCTCCAGATAAAACTTATTATACACTTACAGTCAAATTCATAGAAAATAGTTAAAAAGCATTTAAAGTGCATTTTAGCTACAACACTCTTTAAGGTTTATAGTGTGTTGTAAGTGAAGGTGATTCATAGACATCTGAAAATCCTATTTTAACTAATACACCGTTATTATACGGATTACATTACGCATGAGCGGAAACGTCGCATTTCATTGCACCAGAGATAAAATTTTGTTTTTTTTGCCCTAGGGCTATGCATATTTCATTTACTTGCAGTTATAATTGGCATTTGACAGGTCGATACAGACATTTCATTTCATTACTTATTTTTGTTTTCGTTAGTTTCGTCACAAATTATTATAGATTTATCGCCTTGTTCAGTGCCTTCGTTTATTTAAATTTTCTGTGCCCCGACTCCCGACTATTCTTGGAAAAATACCACCAGTTTTTTTAATGCGGATGTGTGTGCAATCTATTGCCCCGATTACATTTGGGAAGTTCCTGATTGCTCGGAACTCCCTCATCACCTGTTCTTGCTCCTGCACAGTGTTGGACATGAAAATGAACTCTTTACTTAATCGGGCAAGAGCTCTTGCTACTCTAGCGCAAATGCGGCATACAGTAGCTTGGCTTATGCCATGAAGCTCACCACTGTCATCCTGAACCTGAAATTATTGAAATAAAATATTGTTATTGTGGGTGAAATACGTACAAGTATTACAATAAAATATGAACTCTGTACAGGGTGTACATGGCTTTGCTTCACAAGAGATATCCTCTTTGTAATACCTATCGCCTTATAGTGAGATTTTCTTTTGTGAGGCAAGGAAAATAAAGAGCCAGAAATGGTCAATATAATTACATCAGACTCATCTTCACATCCTCTCACCGCACTCAGATGAAAACACACTCCCTGTACTAACCTCATTTCTCGCCCAGCACCGCAACGCTGTCAGCACCTGTAGCTCAGGGGATACTGCAAACCCTCTTGGACATCGCGTAATTTCATTACGAACTAAATCGGTAATACGCCGTACAGTATCTTTATTAAAGCGATATCTCTTTTTAAATTCAATATCGTCTAGAGTAAAAGGGTCTTTTCTTCGTCGGTACTCCTTTCTCCTACGTCGCACTCTATTTGCATCAATACGAGCTATCAGCTGTGTGTTAATCAAATTGTTCATCACATCCATCATCATCATCATCATCACAACTCTTTGTAATGAGCCCACTGCAGGGCATGAGTCTCTCCCCTGGGTGCAGAGAAGGTATAGGCCATAATCCACCAAGCTGGCCCAGTGCTGGGTGGTGGATGCCAGAATTTTTTAGGGCGCCTAGGTGGCTTCTGACAAACCCTAACGACTACTGTATACAAGTATACAGCACCCGGTACCGACTGTTTAACGTGCCCTCCGAAGCACGGAAGTCGTCGTGAGTAATATGAATGGTCGGCTGTCGCCCATCAAAGTACCGACCGCGCCGAATGTTGCTTAACCTGTGATATCGTATGATACACACAGTAACCACGGCGCCACGACGACTTCCATCCATCACTGACCACAAATTGACGCGACGAAAAAAATAATCACAGGGAACTAGGAAGGAAGACGAAGAGTGAAACTGTGAAGCTCAAATTATCAATTTCAATAACTCGTTAATATTCGTTTACCTTCGGGTAGACTCGGCCGGTAAAATGGGCTTAAAGAAGCCTCATCCTGATTGTAAATTTGACATGTTTAGAAAGCCGTTATAGTATGTTTACAATGTCATTTATCGTCTATGAATCACCTTTTTTTGGTTGTGCTTTGTAAACCCTCTGTAACGCTGTTTTAACGTGGACAAATTCTCTATGAATTCGACAGTTAAGATAAAACTTTTCTACTAAGTTGCATCAAATTTTGCCTGTAACAACTTAAAAAAAGAAATGATATGCCGTGTTTTTTGTTTTTATTATTTATTATAACTCTCTTCACAAGTCCGATAGACAAACAAACTAATATGACAAGTTCAGGACACTAGAGCCCCTCAATTTGGTAGTGGCTAGTGTAGCGAGTGTAGTATAGGTGCACGGACTCGGCGCGGCGGTATCGCTAGGCGTGTACCCTATAGGGTACACTGGACTGGTAACGTGTTAAGTCAATGATAAAGACCGTGACAGAA
>OX101741.1:8698680-8811411 GCA_944452665.1 Stenoptilia bipunctidactyla | reverse complement strand
ATCTGGCTCGGGTCTAATATATTGGGGTGCCCCCTATTTCCGCTGTGTAGTCTCCATAGCAGAAGCTTACTTTTAGGCCACACAGTTTATGTGTTTGTTTGGTTAATAATAATAATACCCCTCTCAATATGGGCCTCGAGATATAGCAGACACCGGCGGTACTAAGCATTTCGTGAGACCGTATGGAAAGAGAAAGAGCTGCACGGAAGGTTTTACGAAAACTCTACACGAGCCACACGTAGACCGTAAAGCCTCCGTGCATTGGCTGTGCTTCGGGGACCTCTTTGGGGAAACCGAAGGGTTTGTCTGTGTGATACAGGATCAGGTTATCAAGACGAAAAATTGCCGGAAATAGATTAGGAGGGACGGCACAGTGGACTTATGTCGGGCGTGCCGCCAACCTGGCGAGTCTCTCAGACATGGAGTTTCGGGTTGTTCGGTTGTTGCTAACAATGAGTATCTGCATAGACACAACCAAACAGCCAAGATTCTCCACCAAGCGCTCGCTCTGAAATACGGTCTCATAAATCAGAAACTGCCTTATTACCAGTACACGTCGGAGCCCGTTCTCAAAAACGGCAGTGCAAAGCTTTACTGGGATCGGCCCATTATCACGGACAGGACTATTCTAGCAAATAAACCTGATATCGTGTTAATGGACCGATCGTCGTCCAAGGTGTTTTTGGTGGACATAACTATCCCGCATGACGAGAACCTCGTGAAGGCCGAGACCGAAAAGCAACGCTACTTGGAACTTGCACACGAGTTGACCGAAATGTTGGAAGTTGTGTCCACCGAAATCATCCCTGTTGTAATATCCGCAAACGGGTTGACCCCAGCCACACTGGTCAGACACCTTGAAAGGCTGGGATTCGGCGGTGGTTCGCTTCCAGCACGCATGCAAAAAGCGGTAATTTTCTCTCTTGTCCTGATACCCGACCGACTGGTCCGATTGTCGGGTCTTTTCCGCCGAAAAGTGTGTAGTTGTAAGCATGCAGAATAATAATTATAAATACTGTTTATTGTCAACAGAAATTAAATAAATAACAAAAATGTTTAAAAGAAATATGGAATACCTACTTAATTTATATTATTCTTCATTTTTTTCCTCTTCAGAATGCACACAAAGAACTCAACAAGAGCTCAAGAAAAGCGGCAAGCGCGGTCCCCTACCCCCGTACCTCTCTACGGCTTCATCTGCCGAAAACCGGAGCCGATCAAACTAGTAACCACGATAGACGAGGCTGAGGAGCCTATCGACTTGTCCATAAGAAAACCCGAAGCGATAAACTAAGATAAAAGTGTCTGTACATATGTGTAAGAATAAATATGTTTTGCATAGTTAAGTGTTTTATTTTTGGATTTTTGTTTTACCAGCAGGCGAGAATGTTGAATAATTAAATAGATAAAATCCCCAGACAATTACACCAACTACATGGGCCCAAACTAAGCAAAACTTGTGATATAGGATATCATGTAGCGAAGTAGGAGGGAGCCTAGAATATAAATACATATCTGTATAGATAAACGCTCAGACCCGGTTTTTTTTTCTTGTTCCGTGCAGGAAGCGAACCCGCGACCACTGGCGTCTGAGGCAGACAGTGTTACCCCATCACCATAGTGGTCGTCGTGTTGTTTTATCTAGCCCACTTGATGAAGAGAGTAACGGCGTGGATCGTGCCGTGGCCGGCGCGGCGTCGCACCGTTTCACGGCGCAATGCTGAGCACTTCATATTTGCTCTTAAAATTATATGTAGAAGGACCGAGCGCTGCGTCTACAAGCAGGAAGATAAAAATGATGTATTACAGGTTGTGCTATGTACCGTCGTTACCCCTGGCTTCGCCTAGTACACCAAACTTTGCCCAATTTTGAAAAAAGGACCACGGAGAAAAATGGCTGATTACAATATCGTAAAACCTTTAATAAATTGTTGGCAATTTAAGTGTGGCAGCACCAAAAGAGAACATTAACTGCTAATTTAAGGTGTGTTTCACAGTTGAGACAAAATATTACTGGAGCGAGTGAGCATTTTTTAAACAGTTTCAAAACCCTTTCCGCCACGAAGAAAATACACAATGTATGGCTCTGTTTGTTTGTACTATCTATGCTTTATTTAATAATGTTTAGTTTTTTATAATAATTATGTAGGTATCTATATACATCGTGCTTTTCCACCAATATGATAGTAAATACAAACTAAGTGGTCAGGCGAAGTTCAAGCAATACCAGACTTCGCCTTCCTTTAGGGGTGGGGAAAAAATCGATGTTCTAGATGTCCATAAGGATTGAGGAGCCACATCTGGTTTTAAATTCTTATTTCACCATTATTTAGCAGGAAAATAACTTATTTAGCAACAAAATATATCACTAGTTTTATGAGTTTAAATGTGGCTACTCAATCTAAACATCTGAATTGAGGAGCCACCTGGAACTCAGTAAGTAATAGATGAATTATTGAAAATTTGGCAGCATTTAGTAGCAATTGTATAAAGAACCTGCTAACAATTTGGCCTCTATAGCACTGTAATTAAAGAAAATACAATACTTTTAATGTGGCTCCTCAAACCATAGGTACTCCATATTTTTAGGATTTAAGCGATTAATAAATATATTCCATATGATGATAATTTAGCAGGTTTTGTGTTTGATTTTGCAGTAGAGAAATACAGTAGAAAAATAGAGCCAACTTTGTACATGAACGCATTCTTTGTGGCTCTTCAATCCTAAAGTTCTACTTTTATATAATTGACTGTAGCTACCTGAGATGTCAACGGAATCAAAAGTGAAATACACTAATATTTAGCAGAAATTTCTGCTAAATATTGCTGTACAATTCAGCTGTTAAATAATAGTGAATAATTTAAAAACCCGATGTGGCTCCTCAATCCTTACGGACATTGTTCTAGCACGAGTCGACAGGCCTCATACTAGACCGCCTTGTGCCTTGGTAACAGGTATAAAAATGAATACAAATTTTATAATAAACAAAAAGAAACTCTTTTGGTATCGTTATTATTTTCCTTTTTATAATCAAATCATTGAACTTTACTTCTTATCGATAATATTTTATTTTATGTTTCTTGCCATCCCTAGACTTAATTGCTAATGTATGAAAAGTTTTATAAACAGTTCCAGACTGTTTTTAAAACAACCCTTACAATTCGCACAAAACAGAGCACAAAATGTTTTAAAATTATACTAAGCATAGGTATATCACGACTAATAAACTAACAAAATAAGGTAAAGTTCCGAAAACTGCAACTGCCAGGCGAAGTCATGGCATTATATCCAAACTTTGTCTACCGAAAAATTTAGATATTTCTCAAGCTTTACTTAATTACTACACTATGATGACTGCATGAATCTTTAGGCATGAATAAACTTGAGCACATATTGGAAGCATACACGCGAAAATTGAATTTATTTATAGATAATCCCAAAAGTTTGTTAAAACCAGGCGACCGTATCATGGCATGCCGTATAACAGCACGGCGTGAGACGGCGCGAGGCAGTGCCTTACAGTGCAAATCAATGCTTTTCTATAATGAACCATGATGGAGATAATTTTAAGAGCAAAAATGAAGCGCTGAGCGGATCCACGCCCTATAGGTTTACAGAAGGTACAGTGCAACACAGTCTGTAGTGCGATCCCAGAACTTTATCGATTCGTAATGTTTAACAATGCTCGTATATTATGGAGTCTATTGCATGATTTTCTGTATCTTAAATTTTCAGGATTTCCTAGCTTTTCTGTCTTTAACTGGTTGCACCGTTATTTCTTAAAAGCTCTTTTAACTCCATAACTTATTCCCTAACAATATTTAAAAGTTTTTGCATTTAAAATGCTTAATTACTCTTAAATGAATGAAAAAATGAGTTAAATAAAACTCCTGGTCGGGTGATTTTTATTTAACACATTTTTTCATTTATTTATTCCCTAACAACCTGTATACAGGGTTAATTTTAATTAACGCATCACCTCTTGCGGGGAGCCTCTCTATATCAACCCCAACAACATTTGCTCTACGACTTTTTACTAATCTTGATAAATAACACAAAAAAATAAAAACAAAAAAAGACGTGTGGCACTCGGAGACTGCCGCGGTAAAGCTATTGCATAGCATTTTTATCAACTTATGCAATTATAATTATTTACTTATTTTATTAGTGCAGTAATGTTTGATCTAATATGAAGTTCCACAAGTTCCTAGTAGATGGCGCTGATTGTTTATTAAAGCCCGCATGTAAAGTTATGAAATCAAAGTATCACCGCTGTGCCGGTCGGAGTGGGGGGTGTTAGGTATTTTCGTTACGGAATTTCTGGATTCGGTCCCCACGCTCAAGGCCCGCGATAGAAGCTATGCAATAGCTTAAAATTTTTTACTCCATACTCTACATTTTGTAAGAAGTACATATTATTATTATGAAGTAATATTTTACTGCGCAAGGGTCGTGGTCTGCCTACGCTCAGAGTAAATAGAGTTACGCCTCTCAACAGAATCTATAAATATTTTTTGTATGAAAGAACTAAAATTTTTAAAACTATTAATTTTAAAAAGTTGCAGAACAAATGTTGTTGGTATTGATGTGGAGAGGCTGCAAAGTGCGCCTCCGAATGAGATTATATTAAGTAGGTACTATCAAGAACAGGCAGATTCACAAGTTAATAAAATATTACTTCCTGTGAAATTCCGTCTGTCTAGTTACAAAATAAAAAGAAAACACTGTTATACCTTCAAATCTCTTTAATAAATACAATAAAAAATTAAATAGGTAATATTTATATCACTATTATACACATAACTTAAAACACCTAAGGCATTGATGACTCACAATATATGGTAAAAGCTAGGTCATAGGTTAATAATTGATCCACGCTGCGGCTATATACAACCCAAGAACGAGGCAACTCAATATCGCAACGTCAATTGACTAACTGTTAGCATCGTGTATGTAAAACGCACAATTAATTTAGGTAAAGTTTCAAATCTCTTCCACTCCTGTTTTTGTAAATAATAGCCTTATTAGTTTTAAAATGCATTAAACAAAAGATCTTCGGATAAATAAACTATTATTTTCAAGTTATGTCACTAAATAAAAAAAACTCAAATCTAATGACAATAACTAAGAATTCAATTTTCACATTGTCAAACAGCCTATTCTCTCATTCAAGTGAAAATTAAAATATTTTTGAATTATATTACACTTTTGACAGTATTTATCTAAAGCACAGGATACATCAATCATTTCTCTATGACCTCGGACACAACATACAATAAGAGAATTAAAAAATCTTATGATACTCGTATCACGTTGACACCATGTTAATATTTCTTTAGTAAGAGCATCCAACACATTGTTATAATATAACATCTAAGTATTTAAAGTCTTCTTTGCCATCAAACAAATTAGATTTTTGAAACCTATTAACGCATCGATTTACCATTCACGAAATATTAACAAGATGTTAACACTTAATAAATTAGTTCCATCACAGAGCTTCAAACACAACTTGCACAACAGAAATGCTAACAACACGAAATATATAAATGTACATTATTATTAATAAACATTTTTTGATCGTATGGATCGCAGCAATTGGTGTTCCTTGTGTCTGCCTACCCCAAAGGGAGACAGGCGTGAGGCTATGTATGTATGTTTTGAGTGTAACTCGTAAATGCTAGAGAAACGGGCATTTAGAATTATTGGGTCTCTCTCTCTCAATAAATTTACCACAGACATACATCTACATAGCTAACGCAAGTATCACGATTTGTATTGAAACCAAGCGTGCCGACTTTTTAACACCTACTGTGTCGTCACAGCTGATATTTAGTGATGGGAATTACAAACCGATTCTAAGACACCGATGCCGCTAACGAAATCGATTATTAAGAACGATATCGATGTTATGATATCGATTTTCTAACAGACATACTCGCGGACGGAATCTTGCGGGGACCAACCTTGACCGTCAGGGTTCAGACACGCGAAGTACATGCATTTGCATTATCTATCTGTAGATAGATATGTCTGTGATACTGAAGTATGTATAGTTTGTATAAGCTTGCGCATAAGTGTCTCATTTGCATATACAATCTCGAACCATCCAAGGCACCAACAATGTTTGCCAGTTGCTATGACAACCAATTTATTCTGAAGAAGGCTTGGATTCAAATTGAAGAATCAACATTTAAATCTACTATTAGACAGACGACGAAACGGCAATTCATGTCACGGTAGTCATATAGCATGCATGTTTTACACTTTCGTGTCATTTAATCTTCATAATAAAAATAGTGTGTCTCTAAACACAGGAACTAAGCCAGTTCAACATCGATACATGTGAGAAAAACAATGCTTAAGAAACAAAGGACTCAGCATTGAAGTCGTTACTTTTAAATATATGGATGTCCCTTTTTAACTCAAGAGTGTAATTGTAGGTAAAAGAGGACAACAGTAGTTTTATTATTGCCTTACATGACAACGATGCTTCCAGTCGCCATGTTACGAAACAGTTAACACCAAGTACGTCAGTTGTCATAACGACTTGCTTTTTGCAAGTTTTGAAGAAAATATATGTAAGTGTTTTTATATGAAATCGTTGTTGTTTATACTGCAGAAGTTTGCATAATACTGCCATTACCATGGTTAGATGCAGTGTGTTAGGCTGCCCCAAGAAAAACTAGGAACACTATGGCAAGCCGCCATCTTTGTTTCTGGCTAAACAAGTACGTTTTTTCGTAGTTATGTCAAGTCCTCTTATTTCTTTAGTCATTGGAGAAAACCCGTCATCTACCCTATTCTAAAATCCGTCAAAGATTGCTTTTAAATATTTCCAAAAAATATTCTATAAGACGTGCTGTAGACTCTAATATACTTGTATATTTTTAAGAAAGTGTTTAGATACTGCTTTATAAATATTTGTGGTAAGACAAAATTATGCTATTTCAACTGATATTTATGCACATTTTTATCAAAAATATATTGCGATTTCAATGTAGAGTAACAAGCGGTAAGATGTACACTCAAAATTTACAAACCCAAACACATAAATGAAATCTAAATTTACGAGGTTTGGATAAAATTCTTATTATGCTTATTTTATTATATTGACGACCTATTGTAAACAACGAATTGTATATTTAAAGTAATTCACTAATAATGCAGTTATTTATACCAGGAATATATTATTTTAATAAAAGAATTGCTAAAATTGTTTTTGACACGCTTAAGATATATAAGCAAGATATTTTTTAAATCTAAAAAACAACTATATTTAGGAACAGCAGAAACACTGAGGTATGATCAATCGTTGGAATAGGAATAATTTAAAAACTAAAACTAGATTAATTTTAGATCTAAAAAAATCACTTGGCACAATTTAAATAATTTGAATAAGGCATTTTCGTAATGCCAAAACTAGCCCAATTCTACATTACACTCTCCAAATTTAGATTTAGTCTCTGTTGAGTCTAAATCTAAATTTAGATTTGGTCTATATTCAATTAGAGGACTTCTCAAAAGTCGCTAGCAAAACCTGATTTTGAAGCCTATAAGAACGGTAATGTAACATATAACAGTATTTCAACTCGGCCGCATCTTTAAAATAAATGCCTACATACAGCGCATGGGTCCGTTCCCATGTGATAGGCCTGCCCGCCTACAGCATTTAAATTAAATTTGCATAATTTGTGTTTACTTCCATTTAGTTTTATGATTGTAAATATACTTTACGTTTGAATAACAAATCGGTCTTATAAATTAGCGACCAAAACATACTTGTCTGTTTGAAATTGAATTACTGTAGATAGTATTACCGTGCTCTAAGTATTAAAGTATGTATCACATAAAAACCAAAAATAATTTTTTGTAAAATTTTCTGATAAAATATGTGGACGAAAATTTTTAATAACGCTTGTCTACTATTACCAAAATGACAAATAAAAGGTTTTAAATTTACACAGACAAAATAGTTATATTAAATTTTATCATATTCCTTTTCATTTACACTAGAAAACATTTCTTTACATTAAAAATTTTTATTAAATACTAAATTTTAATAGTGGAGTACATCAAGGTAGCATGCTAGGTCAAACCGACAAAAATTTCTAAATATTAAAATTTAATTAGATTCCAAATTTAAGACTAACCAAAATTTTAAGTGCACACGAAACAGCAAAAGGCACAATTCTATAATTATTTATATAAATGCACTTTTTGTTTATAGCTATAAAAACTTTATACAATACGATATTAATTTTACCGATTTCTGAACAGCAAAATCCTTAGAGCATAGTTTATAAGTTAATTATATACAAGTAATAAATAATTATTTAAGTTAAGCGTAGGATTTATTTTAATAAATAGTTTTACGCTTAAATAAATATAGCGAAAAAAGCGCTGTTTGCCATAATTTAAAGCAATAATTGATGACTTCAATAAATATGTAAGAAATGTGCGTAAAAGCTAAAATTTATATTTTTAAATGTGAAGACATAGAAATGATACATGGTAACTATTTAATAAGAGTTCCTCTTTCAAACATAATAAGAATGTTACGAGACTTAATCTATATACAGAATATATAAATAATTAAATGTTTTCACATTTACATGAAGCTTTTTCTATTCTACTTTCTCAAGTGTTTGTGAACGAGAGACGTATAAACTTCATATACGTCCATCTCATTCATTCTCTTATAAAGCGAGCGAGACGGATTTCTTATCATAAAAACGAAATTTCTTATTATGTTTGCAAAATTACGCAAATCAATGTTCACATGGCTAAGGAATTTTTCTTTTTCTTGTACATGATAATTTCTAAAAGCAAAGATTCAGACACATATTTATAATATAAGTCGAGACTTATCATTCGTTTATCGATCGACTAGCAACAATCGTAGTCACGAGACGTAAATAGATAAAATTGGAGTTGGATGTGACGACTTATAAATACATACAGTTGTTACAATAATTGCATCCAAATTGAAATTATAAAACAGCTCTTATCACCTCTGTACAAGGTTACATGTCGGTAAATAACGAAATACAATAATTGCGTCCAAATTGAACTATACCCTGGCAAATAATTCAATGCAGTAAGACAGTTCGAAATGTCAAAACGAAAAATAATGAAACCAGTTAAAAACTTCGTAGTGAAAGAACTGAATGAGAATGATGGAAAATGATGTCATTCGATTTAAATAAAATTTTAAAGCAATGTATAAATGAAGTTTGAAGTGCGTTTTTTTTTTTTTTTTTTTTATAATTGACTAAACCCGCGTTTGACCTCAATCACACCTGATGGTAAGTGACGATGAGGTCGAAGATGAAAGCACACGGGCTTAGGAAGGAACTGGCTCTTTATACAATATTGCCGGAACACATTACCGCCGGAGCGGTAACATTTGGCGGCAGACTTTATATAAAGGGTGGTCGCTAGCCAGGCGGACCCAGAAGGGATCCTACCACCAAGCAGATTTATCTTTAAAGTAACTTAAATGAAAATAATGAATTATCAAACACACGTAGTGCTTTAAAACGGTTACAGTTTACAGTAGAAGTAAAATCGATTTGATAACTTCTTTATATTTTTTACTTGTAAGAAATGAAATTTCAAGGAGACTTACCTACTCTTTGCTAAGAGAATCATTAAAAAAAAAATTTTGTGCGCTAAATTTCTTTTTATCCAAAAATAAAGATATTATAATAAAATTAAATTCATTCATTCGCTGGAACCACCACATCCCTAGTTTTTTTCTTCCCTAAAGTGGGCACACTGGAACTGTTATTTTACTGCATTGAATTATTTGCCAGGGTATACTTATAAAACAGCTCTTATCACCTCTGTATAAGGTTTAATGTCGGTAAATAAATAGATACAATAATTTCGTTTAAATGGAACTAGTTATAAAATAGCTCTTATCACCTCTGTATAAGGTTTAGTCGGTCGGTTCTTCTCTAAGGCCGGCACTGTGTATGGTACGCCCTGTCATTTCCAGGTAAGCTTTCGCGTCTGGATTCTTGTCGAGTATGCTGTGCATATCGCGCTCATTCTGAAAGTAGAAAATAGTTTTATGGATAAGAAAAATACTGAATAAAAAAAAATTTAATGCAGGACTGGGAACCAAAGAAAAACATAGAATGTGCCAGCTGCTTCTCTTCCCGGGCATACTGTAAAAGTCAATTATATAAGGGACAGAGGTTTTTTTCGCGGTTTTTGTGGGCGATAGGCTGACCCGTGTAACTGCAATAGTCTCTCTCCATCATGCCTCCGAATTTGTCAAACATGACATCAGATGGCTTTATAGCCTTTGGTGTTCTGCCTACCCAAATAAGAGATACTGGCGTGACTTTATGTAAAAAAAAGGCGGGTGGCACTCAGAGACTGCCGCGGTAAAGCTATTGCATAGCATTCTTTATCAACTTATGCAATTATAATTATTTATTTATTTTATTAATGCAGTAATGTTTGATCTTATTAAATTCCACAAGTTCCTATTAGATGGCGCTGATTGTTTACTAAAGCCCGCATGTAAAGTTATGAAATCAAAGTATCACCGCTGCGCCGGTCAGAGTGGGGGGTGTTAGGTTTTTTTCGTTACGGAATTTCTGGATTCGGTCCCCACGCTCAAGGCCCGCGATAGAAGCTATGCAATAGCTCAATAAATATTAATTATTTACTGAGTAAACTTAACCAATAATAGAAGAATTCATAAAGCAACGCATGGTCACACTGGTACTAACGTACGCACGGTAGGTAGGTATAGACGGCTTCACGAACGGTAGTTGACCTACTAAAACTCGTTATGTAACTATAGGGAATTCTGCTGAAAAATTAAGTACCTACTTTTACAACATGATTACAGACTACTCTCCTTCAATACCTAAAAGAGATTGTAAACAAAATTACCTGCTAATAGTCATTGTATCAAATAAAAGGGAAATAAATATAGATTATCATACATTAATTAGTTTAAATAAATAATCCTTCCTATCATTGTAAGATATTTTTTTAAATATATTTTTTCCTATATTTTTTTATTACTCACTCAATAATAGATACAGCCAAGGCAATTAATACTTAGTTTTTTTTTTACTAACTTTCTTAATTATAATTTTAGCTCGTAGAAGTTGTTGTTACTGTTCTTGGCATTGACATTTATACATTCAAAAGAAACTAAAATGGTGACCTAAGATTGGTTTTTCGCTAATTATTATTTTTTAATTATTTGCTTCTATGCTGGACTGGGAGCGAAAGAAAAACATAGAATGTGCCAGCTGCTTCTCTTCCCGGGCATATGTAAAAGTCAGTAAAGGGACGGAGGTGTTATGGGAGGCTTTTTTGTGGGCAATAGGCTGACCCCCTGTCACTGCATTAGTCTCTCTTCACTATTATAATGCCTCCAAATTTGTCAATGGTTTATTTATGGTTTTATTACCTCTGGTGTTCTGCCTACCCCATACGGGATACAGGCGTGAAGTTATGTATGTATGTACTTGTAATTGTTTACAAAATTTTTAGATTTCAAATCGAGGAAGTTTAAGCGGGAAAAGGTTACTCATGAGTTAATCTTTCATGTGTAATACTGACCATTAGCAGGTCAAAATCCCATATTGAGTTTGACCATCTCTTTTTTCACGAGTCACCCTGTTTAATAATATTTTTTTAAAGATCACTCACCGATCGTTCCGCCTCAATCTTATCCCCCACGCCCCACACCTCCAGACTGCGGATCTTAAATTTGGGTTCCTTGGTCAGTCGCTTGTACCCTTTGTAGGTAGTGCAGGACTCCGCTGAAGAACCCTCGCCGAAGGGCTCAGCGCTCAGCCAGATGCCGCCGAACTCGAATTGGCCGCCCATCAGCTAGAAGTATAAGAAACGTTAGAAAGGTCGGCCTAGAAGAACCCTACCGACCCAGGATAAACGTGAGTCGTGTGTGTTTGGGCAATCTGACCAACCAGATTGAGCGAAGCGAACGGTCGTTGACGATGCGAACTTCGCTCGCTCTGGATGGACAGAATGCCCAAAAACACACTAAAAATTATCCATGGACAGGTTTTCATCATCATCATCATCACAACTCTTTGTAATGAGCCCACTGCGGGGTATGAATCTCTCCCCTGGGTGACGAGGCGGTATAGGCCATAATCCACCAAGCTGGCCCAGTGCTAAGTGGTGGATGTCAGAATTTTCTGGGTGCCGATACGGCTTCCTTCTGACAAACCGTAACGACTACTGTATACAAGTATACAGCACCCGGGACCGACTGCTTAACGTGCCCTCCGAAGCACGGAAGTCGCCGTGAGACATGAATGGTCGGCGGTCACCCATCCAAGTACCGACCGCGCCGAACGTTGCTTAACCTGTGATATCGTATGATGCACACAGTAACCACGGCGCTACGACGACTTCAAGAATCGGACAGGTTTTAAGAATACTTTATGACAAAAATTCAATCATAACACATCCAGATCAGGACCCATGGTAAGATTCCGTCACTGAACGTCAAATAATCGGCGGAAGACCCGAGGTAGGTATCTTCCGGGCCGAGCAACGTATAGTTGTTGGGGAGTAATTTGCCATGACGTGTTTTTGTATTAAAAACTAACATTACTCAATGGGAGTGATTCAGACTGTTTTTCGAATCTCATATGGTGTAATCGAAATGACGAGTTTAACTGAAGTAAGTGCTAAATGACAATAAGGTTTATATATCGCACCTTAATAAATATAAAGACCTAATCCGAATGAATGATGTTCATAGCTGACCTGTCAGATTTTTGACAACTCATGAAATGTATTAAAACAACATAAAGTGCCAATAATAGCTCATGTTCGGTTAATTCCAGATCATTTACTTATATTAGAAACCGCAGCAAGGATTTTAATATTTTACGCTCTAAAATTACTCAATAATGAAATGAAAATCCCGATATCGTTTCTAGGAAATTAAATCAAGTCTGCACCAATAGTTTAGATATAAACAGGCAGCATTTAAATGGAAATATCATCTTTATACATGCACATACCTATCAAAAATAGTTTGACAGGTCAGAGACTGTATGGCCCGTGAACATTTGTGAACTCTTTTAGGTATTTGACTTTTTGACATAAATAGACTCACGATGAATAGTTTCATCGAATGATTTTAAAAAAGTGACCAAAAAATCTGTTTTTTCCTATTAAATGAAATGAAATATATTTTTTTTTATTCATCATAAGACCATCGAATGTCCGCTTAATGACGTCACAATTTTGTACTTCGGCTTTAACAAGGTGTTGATAGTTATTGAATAAAATATTACAGTAGACCAAGAGACAAAAAAAGCCGGTGGAAAAAAACTCTTGGCACTCTTTTTCTGTCAGGATTATACGAATTAATACAAATAGGTAAATAAAGTACAAATTGATCATGACCATGGAAAAAAGAAAAACACAAGACAGCTAATTGTGAGAGCCAATGTCATGCCACAACCAAATTGCTTACATAGTAGGTGTATTGAGCTATGGATGCACAACACGAACATGACAAACTGGGACCAGAGTATTTAAACAGGAATGGAATAAAATAGTCATAGCATTTGACTGTGTTCAGCATGACACTCTCATCAGGAAACTCCACCACTACGGCATCAAAGGCACTGACCTCAAACTTTTGAATTCTTACCTGAGTGATAGAATCCAGAAGGTTGAGGTTAACCGGAAAAGGTCAGCTGGGTCGGTTGTGAGAATGGGAGTGCCTCAAGGTTCAATTCTGGGCCCATTTTTATTTTTAGTCTATATAAATGATCTACCCTATATGGTAGGCAATAATCACGATATTGTATTGTTTGCTGATGACACATCATTAATTTTTAAAATGATAAGGCAGAAAACCAACTATGACAATGTAAACAATGCTCTCTCTAATGTAGTACAGTGGTTTAATGTAAATAATCTAGCTTTCAATGATAAAAAAACTAAATGTATAAAATTCTCCGCACCAAATGTAAAACAAGTTGAGTCTGATCTGCGGCTTAATGGGAACAGGTTGAATCTAGTAGATAACACTGTTTTTCTTGGAATTACCTTAGATTCTAAATTGCAATGGGGCGCCCATATCTCACAGCTAGCGAGTAGACTTAGTTCTGCAGCGTTCGCGGTAAAGAAAATTCGCTCATTGACTGATGTTAATACGGCGAAGCTGGTTTATTTTAGTTATTTTCATAGTATAATGTCCTACGGCATCCTACTTTGGGGCAATGCCGCAGACATTGACACGATATTTACACTGCAGAAAAGGGCTATTCGTGGAATGTATAAACTTGGAAGTAGAGAATCTCTAAGAGAAAAGTTTAAAGAGATTGGTATCTTGACCTTTGCATCACAATATATATATGAAAACATTATGTATATTTATAAGAATAGTAGTAAATTTAAAACCATGAAAGATAAGCATGATAAAAATTATTCTGTAATGACAAGGAACGACCATAAATTAGCGTTTCCCAAATTAAGGCTGGCTAAAAGCACCAAATCATTTATGGGAATGTCAATACGTATTTATAATAAAATACCACAGTCAATTCAATCTCTAACGTTTAATAAATTTAAAAGAACTATCAAAGAAACATTATGCAAAAAAGGCTACTATAAACTCAAAGATTATTTAGATGACAAAAGAGCGTGGGATTGATGTCTCCACAGGTTATTTCCAAATATTAAACATTAATCACTATGTAAGCAGCTTGGCTGCGACATGATATTGGCAAGCACGAATAGCTGTCTTCTGTTTGTTTGTTCATGTCATAGCAGAGCTGTATTTCTGCCAAATTGTACCTATAATAAGCACTTTTTACAAAAGAGTGCCGAGAGTTTTTTTTCCGCCGGCTTTTTTCCTCTCGGTCTACCTAGGGTTCTACTTTCATTTCGTTTTTTAAAGCCGAAGAAGTAGTAGTAGTAGACATCACCAAGACATTGGTGGATAATGGGCGATCATTATCTTTATAAGCTGAGAGACGCACACTTCTCGACGGAGGCCTTCCCCAGGATTCTTCATGTCGTCCGGACCCGCGCCGCCCTCATCCAGCATTTGACGTTCGTAAAGTGTATAAAATTACCTACTACGAATAAAAAAGTTTTCATTTTCATTTTCATTTTCATTTTCATAGTATCATCAGCAAAACGACCTGGCACCGCTAGCAGCACCCATTCACGAGTATAACGCAAGCACCAGCCATCATTCTCCTCATTAGGTCTCTATATACCTATCTAAAGGTGCGATATAATTTGATATTCGAAATTGATCAAAGATGAATGGGCATTTCAGGGAATAACACGTGTTTATGTGTAATTTGTAGTGTATTTTTGGGCCCACTCACCAACCAGAGTAGGCGAAGCGAACGGTTGGACTGGTGTGTAGTAAAAGGCGACCCATCCAAGTGACTCTTGCTTAATAGTAAGATAAGATCCCATCAGGGTTCGCCTGGCTAGCGGTGGATGTTACAAACCAGGGTGAAGAGGAATCGTACCTATAATGAGCACTTTTGACAAATATCTAAGAAAATTTACTATTCCATTGGGTAAATAAATAAAAAATAATAAAAATCCTCATCTTAGGAGCCAGCGTGAAGAGGAAGCACTTATCGGACCCCGTCCAGCAGGGCTAGCATGATAAAGACTCAAATAGACAAGATAAATATTATTTTATTGTTTTTTCCTATCATAAATAATAAATAAATAAATATTTCTGACACTCACAAGACATTATCTAGCCCAAATTAAGTTTCTTAAAGAACTTGTGTTATGGATACTAGATAACTGATCTATACATATAATAAAATGGTAGGAAAGTCAAAACTGTACATTGAATATTTTTTAAAAATAATACTTGGGGTATGATCTACAATCGAAACAGAAACAAAAAATATAGTTTTTAGAATTTTTGTCTGTTTGTCTGTTTGTCTTTCCGGGATAAACTCAAAAAGTACTGCATGGATTTACTTCAAATTTGGCATGAAGATAGTTAAGAAGTCGGGTCAACATATAGGCTACATATTATCACGCTAGCAGTGTTATAATCGTAGGTGCGTTTGGTGCTGCATAGCGTTCACGCAGACGACGTCGCGGGCAGCAGCTAGTATACTTATAAAAAGAAATATATAAACATACATATTTAATAAATACATATTTTTTATTAGAATAAACTTAAATAAATATATAAACATCCATGACTTGACGACTAATATCTGTGTTCATCACACAAATATCCGCCGCCGCCGGGATTCGAACCCAGGACCTCTGGCGTAGAAGGCAATTTATGTTACCGCTACACCAGCCGGTCGTCAAATATGGTTAGCTAACATGCAAACCATAATGATAGATAGAATGTTCGTATTGTGCATCCATAACTCATTGCACCTACTTTTTTTCCGCCGGCTTTTTTTGTGTCTTGGTCTACTGTAATATCTTATTTAACAACTATCAACAACTAGTTAAAGCCGAAGTATGTGATGACTGACTTCATCAAGTGTTTTGTGAAATTCCTAAGATGAATAAAACTTTTTGAATTTTGAATTTTTAGAATTACTCGATTTTACACCATGATTAAACCCAGAAAACCAAAAATACCACATTCCTAAATAAATACAGTATGGGGACATTGATAATATGATTGGCTTTTAAAAAAAGACAGCAAATCAATGAGTAAGAAGAGTATATCCGATTACCGAAAATAGCTGAATAATTTATAGCATAAGTTTTGAAAATTATCACATTAAAATGTATCTTATGGCGTTCAGCATAAGGTTGAAATTATAAAAGATTGAATCCCTACTTACTTCTATTTGCACTCTTTATGACGTCGTGTTTGGCACTGGTGACAGTGGTGACGGAAACATTGCACTTCGATAAAAAGTCGTTGCAGTGCAACAAAATATAGCACTTATTGTTAACGTCATAAAATACAATTTCAAAATCATCAATAAATTATAATCTCACTTTCTCGCTTCCTCATTGTTGTCTGTCTTTCTTTAAAAGCCAATCATATTATCAATGTCCCCATACTGTACATGCTCTTCACATTGCCACATTCTAAGAAAATATCGATAAAAGGCCCGATTTCTCGTATTCGATGGTCACATGCTAGCCCCGCTGGTCGGTGATAGGCCCATGAGGCCGAAAATAGTAAATGGACTACCTCCGAGACGCGGTATTTGAATTTAAGGAAAGATAATCACGATACAAATTAGTCTGTAAGGACTAGGAACGACTATAAGTTAGCGTTTCCCAAATTAAGGCTGGCTAATAGCAGCTTAATATTAGCTTTCAATATTATGAATGTGAAAATTTGGATGGATGTTTGTTCCTCAATCACGGCGGAACGGCTCAACGGATTTAGATGAAATTTGGCATAGTGATAGTCTAAAGTATGGAATAGCAATAGGTATAGGTTTTTTAGCCGGATATTCTCGCGGGATTCAAAGTTAACAGCTCGTTTATAATAAAATACCGAAGTCAATTCAATCCTAAAAAGGAAATAAACTCTAATATTATTTAGATGATAAAAGAGCGTGGGATTGATATCTCCACAGGATATCTCCAAATATTCAATTTAAATCACCATGTTAGCAGTTTTTCTATTACATGAAATAAGCAAGCACGAATAGCTATTTTTGTTTGTTCATTCATGTCTTAATAGAGTTGTATGCCGCCAAATTGTACCTTTAATGAGCACATTTTGTAATATACTGTTTACTTACTGTTTTTATATTTCATTATGTTTGTATTATTATTTGGTTTCTTTATATTTTTGTTTCTGAAAATGTTAATAAAACTAAATGTGTTTGTTTACCTGTCAACTCTAAAAATTGTCATGTTGCTTATGTCACTTTTCAGTACAGATAATTTATAAACTGCTATTAGGTTTTATATTCATTTCTTTTTCAATTAATTTTAAAATTATTACTTTAATATATTATATGATTCTGAGACTTGCACATTTAGAAGCAAGAGAAGTATCGGCTCCACTTTTACCATACCACAACGCTGCTCTAGTGACTAAAACCTCCTTAATACGAGAAGTGTCAGCCGCTGGCCGATGATAGAATGGATGCCTCTCGAACATGAAAATTTACGTCTGTCGAACGAAATTGAGGCTATAAAAGGAGTGGCGAGCTGGTCTCCAGGCTTTTTTGGAGATAGAACACCGAACAGAGTAGTAAGGAGTGCTACTGAAGAAATAATATCTAAATAAAATAGTACCATAAAACTATTTAAACTCTTGGAGTCTTAATCTTGGAAAACTTCTGGACACCTACTCATTTGGAAAATTGCAGTGTATATATAAAAAAATCTATGGACTGTAAGTGAAATAGTGCTTTTTATACAACCTTGTAAGTTTTTATTTGTAAATATATTAACTTTAACTCTTGCTTGTGCTTCCATGCTGGACTGGGAGCGAAAGAAAAACATAGAATGTGCCAGCTGCTTCTCTTCCCGGGCAAACTGTAAAAGTCAGTTAAGGGACGGAGGATTTATGGGCGATTTTGCGGGCGACAGGCTGACACCCTGTCACTGCTATAGTCTCTCTCCATCATAATAATACCTCCAAATTTGTCAAACGTGACATCAGATGGTTTTTATAGCCTCTGGTGTTCTGCCTCCCCCTTTAGGGATACAGGCGTGAAGTTATGTATGTATGTATTTAACCCTTTATTTTCTTTTACCTCTGCATTTAAATAGTAGGTTACTTAGGCTATTACTCTAGGTAACACTACAATTTGACAATATCTAAGAAAACTTACAATTCCATTGGGCAGCGTCTTCGTTTGGTGGTTCATATACTGGAAGTGGTCGTTATAATTGGAGGCTGGGTACATCCTCATCTTAGGAGCCAGCGTGAAGAGGAAGCTCTCATCAGACCCGGTCCAGGTTGGGCCATAGGCCCATGAGGCAGCGGCGAAACCACCGAAAATGCAGTGATTATGGTCTTCGATTATCATCACAGATGGGCCTTGGTCTATTATTCGGCCTGGAAGTAAAAATATTTTCAACACACTTGCTCATAAAGTGAGCGTTATTCTATTGAATTTAGAACTATAAACTGGGCTATAAGTCACGCGTGCATAATATAATGAATCCTACAAAGTTGAATTGTACCTTTGTGCAAATAACATGCGAGAAAACAGAGCATATTCTATTGGTCCGGGTTATACACTAAATATTTTCAGAAACAACAAAGAGGTTTTATACCACTTCAAATCCATATACATTTTTAAATGTTTGCGCCTTATATTAGTAAAATAAATTTGTATATTAAACAAATTATTCACAATTTACAATCATTTGTCATAAAATATTAAAATATTTGCATTTACCACTCCAAATTAAACATTTTCACTTAAAATAGGCTGTATATGCTATACAGACATTGACACATTTGACGGAAAAAAAAACCTACGCGCATGCGCGAGGTTCGGCGCCATTTTTCAATCACAATTCACAGCTTTGTTATCAAGTGTGTTTGTTATTTTATGACCACGTATGTCTGTCTTTTACTCACAAGTGTGTTGAAAAACGTCGTATGTAACTCGTGAGCGTTGCTAATCACAGCCTCGACTGTAATTAGCAACTTAGCTCACTTGTTACATAATATACTATTTATTTACTCCTTCTTTTACGGCGGCAAATTTGTACGCAATAATAGCAAAAAAAACTAATGTTCTTGAATTTAGGAGCACCGTGTTTTAATAAACGTTGTTATTGCACATTTCACAAACTTGATATGTGACTTAATTTTCGTTAATCTATACTAATACTAATATAAGCTGAAGAGTTTGTTTGTTTGTTTGTTTGAACGCGCTAATCTCAGAAACTACAAGTGGGATTTGAAAAATTCTCTTTGCACTTGATAGCCCAACTCTTGAGGAAGGTTATAGGCTATATTTTATCCCGAAATTCCCACGGGATCAAAACTTACGCGGGTAAAACCGCGCGCGGTGGCTAGTAAATGAAATAAAGTTGAACCGTTAAGTAAGCTTCCAGCTTATGGCATACCGATTGGGCTCTGCGACTGGATATCTGATTTTCTGAGGGAACGGTCAATTCGAGTAGTCTTAGATGGCTTCTCCTCCGACCAAATGGCAATTAATGCCGGGGTACCTCAGGGATCTGTTCTCTCTGCAACATTATTCTTGCTGCACATTAATGACCTTTTAACACCGGGCATTATTAGTTATGCTGATGACAGCACTGTTGTAGAGAGATACGTATCCAATGCGCGAGCGAGCCCCCGTGAAATCCAGAGTTTAAGAAAGTCAATGATTGAGCGCGTTGATTTGACCTTACGGAAAGTATCCGATTGGGGTCAGTCGAATTTGGTCAAATTCAACGCGTCCAAAACTCAGGCGTGTCTATTCTCCGCAAAAAAGAGCACCTTCACATAATTAACGCCCACTTTCCAAAATGTATCTGTCCCCATCACTGACCATCTAGGGCTTTTAGGCGTAACTATAACATCCAGTTTAAACTTCGGTCAACAAATTGTGTCCATGGCTCAAGTAGCTTCGAAAAAGTTGGGAATCATCTCGAAGGTACGGCGGTACTTCAGCCCTGCACAGCTTCTTAACTTATACACAGCTCAAGTGCGATCATGCATGGAGTACTGCAGTCATCTTTGGGATGGTTCAGCCAAATATCAACTAGAAGCGCTGGACTCATCTCTTATGAAAACCGTGTCACCAAATTAAACTATTAAGGGTCCTGCTAAAATAGTGTAAAATATTTGAAGAAGGGGCCTTACTCCCGACGCGATCGAGAATCAAATGAACTCGATCTCAAGCATTTCGAAACCGATACTAGCGCCGAATCGAGCGGTGGCTCAAATTGTAACTAATCAGGATCGAATACAACTGTTTATAGCTTGTAACAAATGACCAAATCTATGGTACAATTTGAGCCACCGCTCGATTCGGCGCTAGTATCAGTTTCTGGAGTGCGAAAATCCTTGAGATCGAGTTGATTTGATTCTCAATCGCGTCGGGAGTAAGACCCCAGGTTAAGAGTTATGTGAAGTATGGGTTTACTTTAGGATGTTTTAAAGGTTTAATTTTTTTATAAAATATGACAACCACTTTGGCGACGGGGTTACACTGTCTGCCTCAGACGCCAGTGGTTGCGGGTTCGATTCCCGCACGGAACAAGAAAAAAAAATGTTCCGGGTCTGGGCGTTTATTTACAACGTGTAACATAATGAAGAGATAATACTTAAAGGGATTTTATGTTTGACTAGACACCGAGCGCGGTTTTACCCGTGTTACTTTTGATCCCGTGGGAATTTCGGGATAAAATATAACTTCCTCAAGAGTTGGGCTATCAAATTCAAAAAGAATTTTACAAATCCCACTTGTAGTTTCTGAGATTAGCGCGTTCAAACAAACTCTTTAGCTCTATATATTAGTATAGATGATGTAGTTTATAAGTAACAGCAACATAGATTTGTTATCCTGACGGTTCGGCCGAAAAACAAGTTCAAAGTTTAGATCAAAATATTTAAGTGTCTACCCTAAAAACAGCTGTTAGCTTTTGAAGAAATCTATTCGATAACAGATTGCGTAAAATGAAGTGATGGGTAACTAAGATAGATACTACAAAGTTCAGCCGGTGCGGGAAAGGTCATAAGGTCACTGACTGCGGCACAAGTCTTGTTTTAGCTTATTAGGTTGTCAAAATATTTTGTTGTAAAATAATTAAATAAATTTATATGAAAGTCTATACCAGCACTGATCATGCTTATTCTTTCACTGTATATTCTACGTATGGTTTAGAAGCTAACCCTTAATTTTTGTCTCTCCATTTTGTTACACGTTGTATATGTATTTACTTATTCTAGGTCCCCCCCCCCACCCCCTAGTTGGCTACATGGTATCCCATAACACAAGCTCCGCTTAGTTTGCGGTCATGTAGTTGGTGTGATTGTTTGGGATTTTATTTTATTTATTTTTTACCTGCTAGCGTAGAAAACGACTCTCCGTGTATATGCGAAGAGAACAGAAAACGCCATTTATGCTGGTACTCCCGCGGAAGCTGTGCGTTGATCCACACTATGTGAGACAAATCCGTGAACGCAGGGTAGTCCGGCATGGCTTCTAGACCTGCGGACACGAGTTATTGCTTAGATTTTTATAAAAATCAACTAATGGCCCGTTTTAATAACTTACCGAGAGTTAAAGTAACAGTAACGATAGAAATCCCTGTATAATCGTATGTCAAATCGGTCACTGAAACTTAAAATAGTATAGATAGGATTTTTTATCTTTACTGAATTTTTTCGTTAAGTTATTGAAACCGGCCATAAGTGAGAGTCAGCGTATGCACGAAGGGTCCCATACCGGCCACTAAGGACACAACAGTACACTTGAACTGTCAAACTTGTAAGATTTATTGCAGTTTGTACAAACTGCGTCATCAGGTGAGTACGGTAGAAAACTGTCCATCGACGTACTGCATGCCTGTTGTATAAGAGCGCCCTTATATAGGTATTTTGTTCTGTTTTTAAGTATTTCTTGTTATAGCGGCTGCTAAAATACATCGTCTGTGAATATTTTAACTGTCTAACAATCACGGTTCGTAGAAACAGCCTAGTAACAGACGGACAGACGGAAAGAGAAGTCTTACTAATGGAGTCCCGTATGGAACCTAAGACGGAAACAGAAAAAAACTTTCCCAGTAACATAAAGGCAATAATACGAAGACGTTTTTACATAACCATAAATACGTAGTAGGCACATTCGGTTACAAGCGTATTAAATAAAATATGTTACCGCATTTTTGACATTTCATAAAATTTCTTTTATACAGAGTGTTCAAAAAAGTACTTTTAAAAAAAATCTATTATATAGGGCTAGCCTTCCCTACCCGTCTACAAAAACTGTTTTTTATTAAAACTATTCAGAATTGGTATTAGTTTCTTTTAGACTATGTTATATTTTAAATCAATAATTATTACAGAACTTTAAATAATTTACACTATTGAAATCAACCCCTCGCAGTCGTATGGACTGGTCACGTGACATAAACCGCTATTTGCGATGCCAGGACGCATGTTGGTACCTGCGTAGTGGCATGAAAGTAGCGAACGTAAATAAGCTCATTTTGGCAAACCGTCTAAATGCTAGTAGATCGAAATTCGCTTCAAGATAGGTTTCCTTGGTGACGAATTTGTTACCATTTCATTCGACACTGACATTTTACCGAGTACAGAATTCGTACAGTATCTATAATATCCTAAGTGAAATAAACGCGATAGACCTTACAAGTTTGAAAGTTTCAAACGAATGAGATGTTTTCTGACAGTTCATTAAAAAAACAAAACTGTACAAAATTGGTACAAAAGGCTTCGATAGATGGCGCTTTACAAAAGGCGAAGGCGAAGAATTTATTCCACACTGCGTTTTTAAAAGTAAAATAAATTAATTGACGTCTGTATCAGAAATCGAACGTATAAATAACCATAGATGGTAGATACCACTTACTTACATTATAGTATACAGACTTAACGCCTTCGGCTTTGTAAAAGTGCCATCTATAGAGGTTTTTTGAACTAATTTTTATGAGCTGTCAGAAAACTCCCCATTATTTGCAAAATGGATCATGGTACAGTTGGTTTGATAGTACATTCCTTAGGACGTGCAGTGGTTTATAAGGACGAGCGCTTGCCCGCGACTCTGTACACGCATAAACTAGCAAGTCCCATATTTCTCGCTTCTGTGGGAATTTCGGGAATTTCTTCCATATTGCAACCCATTGAAGAACCTTTTTACCAATAATTCTTTCCTTAGTGCACCCATACAATCATGTACTTCCCATTACCGTGGGAATTTCGGGAATTACTTTCATAAAACAACCAGGTAGCTCATTGAAGAACCTTTACGCCAAGTGTCACATCCGTTTTCAATAAGATTTTTAATAAAGTCCAATAATTCCCGTTCCCGTGGGAATTTCAGGAATTCCTTCGTTAGTGCTCCCCGCAACCTCTAAGGAATGTATGTTCCATTTCAGCTCTCCACGCCCAGTAGTTATGACTAAGTGGCCTGTCAGTCACTCAGCCAGTAACGAAGCAGTTTTTTTACAATGATGTATGCAACATTATGGAAGAAATTTCTGCAATTACCCCAGGAGCGGTAGTTATAGAACTTTAAAGTATCATATACAGGTATTTTATACAGAGAAAAATATTTAACTAAGCATAAACAGAAAACAACATTGCACAAGTTAAGCTATGTATAAAACAGTGACCTACCTACAGGTCTAGGCAGCAGCGAGTGCATAAGTGTAGTGGTTCCTCCCTGCTCGTCGCTTCGCTTTCCGACGCGGTACAAACACGTGAACACAGCCTCCGCTAGCTCTATTAGCAGTGTGTTTGTCTGTAACCTAGAAATTAGAGATTAAAGATCAGAAAAATATATACAGTGTTGTTTTAGTCACCAGCCAAATTTAAATGTTATTTTCAACCAACTTCCACAAATAATAAATAATAATAATAATAAATAAATATTTCTGACACTCACATAACATGTTATAATTGTCTAGTATCCAATTGTCCATAACGTGTTATGGATACTAGACAATTGATATACTTAAGAAATATATTGAATAAAAACATATTTTTTATTAGAAAATAAACTTAAATAAACATACAAACGTCCATGACTTGACGACTAATATCTGTGTTCATCAAACAAATATCCGTCGCCGCCGGGATTCGAACCCAAGACCACTGACATAGAAGGCAATGTACGTAACCCCTACACCAGCCGGAGGAGGAGGTTCTCAATTTGTCTGTATGTTTTTTTTTGTGTCTTTGTTACACGATATTTCGGACAATTATGAATTGATTGAAAATTGTTGTTTCATATGATGGAGTATACTTCATAGTTGGTCCCATATAAATTTCATCGAAATCGGTTGGGTACTTCCTTGAAAATTTCAAACTTTTGAAAAAATATGTATGATTTCGGAGAATGTTTACGTTGATGACAATCTCAACTCAGCCAAAGTTTTGGTGTGAAGTCGGTTTTTTTAACGCTGTGCATTCGTTGATTATCTTTGATACGATATAAACGTATATGCATTTTTATTTTAGTATCGCTCAGTACAAAAAAGTAAAAATATGTCATCAAAAACTTCTTTACAAATAATCGCTGTTGATGAACATAGCTACTACGACGCAACTACGTAGTTCTACAAGATGTTTTGTAGTAACTCGTAGTCGTCTTTATTTAAATGGTATTCATTCATAATTTAGAGTGACCATCTTTTGCTTAATATGTTTGCGAATATGTATATTAATTTCCTTGTAAAAAAATATACCTTTTTTGCAAAAATCATTTCTATAAATGATACTTATTATACAAAAAAAAATTCGCCGGTGACGAAATACCAAATCTTCATAAGTATTTTCTTATTGTTTTGACCTCAATGTTACCTATGGGCCTAATGCAACTTTATTCACCATTGAGTTGGTCCAGCATAATACTTGAAACTACTAATCATGATCCATTTTCCATTCTAGTAACTAGATGGCGGGTTTCGATCCAATACAAAACTAAATTAACTACGCAATGGTGTAGTTAAAAAACTCGCACTAAACACTCTGACGGTAAGTGAAGCTGAGCTCGATGCACGCACACCGGTTGAGGAAAGAACTAGTCCTTCATTTAACATTGTCGATTCGTATCACCGGCATCGTAGCAGTGATATTTGGCGCCAAATTTTATATTTAATCTTTAAAGGTTCCGTTGCATTCCTGGCCGCAACCTGTGCCAAATTTTAGGATCGTGGAAATTATTCACAAATCAAACAAAAATACAACATTTAAAGTTGAATCAGTAATTTAGGTGTACAAACGAAAGAACAAAACGACGGTATTGCCACAAATCTCCACAGTTATTCAAAATGGCCGGAAGTACTTACTGCATGTACGTACTCAATCTATCAATAAAATGTGTTCCAAACTTAGAGAGATTTGTCTTTTGTTCTTAGAATGTATAAAAAATAACAAAAACTTAAAAATTTTACAATTACTTCGAAGCATACGAGTTTTAAAACAAAAAGTAAGAAAACGGTTAATGAAAGATGATCTCGAAAGGTCAACATACTTAATGTACGGAAGTGACATTTCACCACTACTAATTTCTATCAAAAATACACAATGTTTTATGAATTCAGTTTGCTTTTCTAGTTTTTTTTTTATTGAAATCATATTTTACGTCCAAGCAGAAATCAAAAATATAGGAATGTCAGTAAAAATATGACTTCAATATGGCGTCGTCAGTCACCTGTGGTCATTGTCGATTCAAGTAGTTTTTCTCAATGTACACGACAAGTTACTAATAATTTAATTAACAGTTATTTTAAGTGTTTTCATAATGGTATTCCACAACTATTTTCTTTGGCACTGGTGCTGGCCAGACGTCCATACTAAAATGAAACGTGTTATTTTATCTGTAAAGAAACATATTTAGTACTAATCCTTTTTCTTTTCAATATCCCAAAACCCCAACTCACCATCTAGAAAGTTCCATAGGCGAGCAATGCGTGCTAGGGGCGTCCTCATCACTCATGACCACAGCTGCTAGGGCCTCCCCCAACGCTTGCACGTGACTCGCAGTCGCCCTGAACCCCTTCTCCGTCCATTGAGCGTTTTGTGGCAGTGGCGTGCTCTTCAGGATTTTTATGTACGTTGATGCTATGCTTTCGCAGTACTGGGGGATGTAAAAAAGTCGAGTAGTAGAAAGAATAGTAAGAATAAAAAGTAAATATTAAGAAATTTGTTATCTCATGAAAGACTTTGCTTTATAAGAGTATACCGATTTTGGGTTCGAATCCAAATTTTGGAATAAATATTCTCTTCACCCTAAACCCTCAGCATACACCCCATAAGTATGAAAATAAGTATGAAATTACAACAGCTGATTGTTACGTCATACATCAAGCTAAGTAGGTCACGCAACGCCCGGGCGCGCGAGGCATCGACCTATGCTCGCGTGGATAGTAGGTACTAACCTCGTAAGATTTATGTTTTGTTGAAGTGATTTTCTTGAAATAAATAGATGTTTTTTTTTTATTTCTTGCTATGTTGTCGTAAATAACAGATTTAACTAAAATTTGGTCACTTAAAAAAATTGTAAAATTTAAATATTTTTTTTTTTATATAATTTTATTTTTGTCAAAAATTGACATTATTCTTAACCTTCACATTATTCTTACACCAAACATTTATTCTTAACCTTCTCTTAAAAAAAAGGGCTGCCATCAATATTTTAAATTTCAATATAAAACTACAAAACGAATTCATTCAATGGCAGCCCCAGACGGATTTTCTTGCTCTTCTTATGGCCTGCGCAGACGGCGTACTTTTTACTCCGCCGCGGAGAAAAGTCCGCCGTCTGCGCAGGCCATTCATAAAGTTCATAGGGAGTTGAACACCTATGTTATTGCGACATCTACATCTTCGAGAACCGAATAGGTAAGCGTAGGGAAGTGCTACGAAAACGAATAGTATGTTGTTCATAATATGACCGACTCTGTGTGAGATCAAGTGAACTTTTAAAAAAGCTTTTCACGTTAATTATCTCTCGTCACATAAATCATTTCAGTCGGGGGATTTTAAATTATTTTATTCTTTTTCAATTACTTTTTAACCGTCGCGTCGTGGATTTTTCAAAATTTTTAATTTGTTTTTTTTTTTTTAACAAAAGAGTATACGAACATTATTTAGGTATATTCATTAGGTACAATACAATTTTAACATTTGAATGATTCAATTAAATTAATAGTACTTTTATAATTATTGAAATCATGCCACAAAAATAAATAATTAACATGTTGAGTGATAGATAGCGAATTATCTTTATTATTATCCTGGATTAATAATCGCAGTGGCTAAAGAGTCTTCATTTGTGCTCAATATTGGTCTCTTATAAAATTTGGCGAATGTGTCGGAGTTAGATGACCAGCTGGCTGTTTTGCGGACTTGGTCGATACTAACTCCCTGTGCGTGTGCCTGCGACGTAGCGTGCTGTGAGCGCCGAAAATTGAGACATCAATGCCGCTGTCTTGCATGTAATGTAAATGTACCGACAAACGAAAAAAATATATATAAACTCTCAACGTAGTGTGAAGAATGGTGTCACGTAGGCGTTCCTAAAAGTTGTATTTATAATGCTTTCTCTTTCAGGTTACTAATCAAAAGAAGAATAAGAAATATAATTATGATAGAACTCGACTAGGTCCGTTTAATCACCAATTATATCGACATTGATGATACCTTGGAAAGTATGCACTTTTGAACCACATATTCTTTGGCAAAAAGTATTATTTTTAAGTAAGGAACAAAACCTTAAAGTTATGGGAAATCAACACGAACGCCTTGTATATTTCTCTAAAATATCGAACGTAAACTTACTTCTTTTAACAACTGATAGGGAAGTTCTGTCGATGAGGTGTACTTCATTCCCAGACAGTTGTATGTGACTTCTAGCCGCTCTTCCGTTATACCTGTGAATCCAAGACCACATCATTACGCTACCAATTTATAAATAAAACAATATTTAACCTGATTTATCGAGTATAATGTACTACGTGATGGAGTGGGGGATTTTTTTTATTACTATAGACTAAGCCAGCGTGAAATACACTGGTCAACACAAAAATCGGCCAACCTACTCTTTATATCAAAACTCAGGTTTTTATATAATATGATATTGTATTAAAAGCGCACCTACTATTGTTACATTCGCTATTTAAAATACCACTCTACGCCCTCTAGTGTCAAGATGCGAAATCAAAATCTTTCTTGAAATAAATCATTATCGTAAAATCCATTATTTTTTAAAATTCAAATTCAAAACTTCAAATCAATTTATTTGCGAAAAAATGTGTAATAGTTCTTTATAATGCTTACTGTTCTACATTTTTTAACTGAATAAAATAAAACTCCAGACTGTACACTATCACTATGCGGTGTTTCATCTAGATCGGTTGAGTTATTCAGCCGTGATTGAGGAACAAACATTCAAATATCCATTCAAACTTTCACATTTATAACATTAGTAACATTTTGTATTTTAACTTGACGTTTCACGTTGTATTTCGACTTGGTCACCAAGGGGGGCTATGTAAAGACACCGAAAATTCGTCGAGTAAAATAAATTGTATGCGATGAAAGTGATTTATTTAAAATTATGGATTGCGAAATCGTAATACGATATTATAACTAATTTATTTTAAACGACCACTATGGCAAAGGGGTACCTGATACTATTGGCCGCGAGCCACAAAAAGCTATATTTGACGACAAATTTAGCGATGGGGTAACACTGTCTGCCTCAGACGTCAGTGGTAGCGGGTTCGATTCCCGCACGGTACAAGAAAAAAAAAGTTCCGTGTCTGGGCGTTTATCTATATGTGTATTTATAGTTTAGGTACCCTCCTAGTTCGCTACATGGTATCTCACAACACAAGCTCTGCTTAGTTTGGGGCCATGTAGTTGGTGTGATTGTCTTGGGTTTATTTTTTCATTGTGTGCATGAACATTTTGTTTGAAATAGTCTGGGTATATTAACGTATAGTTATCTTAACCCTTTTTATGAGCCCACTGCAGGGCTACGAGTCTCTCCCCTGTATAACGATGAGGTTTAGGCCGTATATAATAAACCACCAAGCTGGCCCAGTGTTGGTTAGTGAATAATGAAACTCAACTTGCGTCTTTCTCGTAACACCCTGTATAAAATCCCCCATATAAAAAATGCCTACCTCTCACGTTGTAGACGTATAACTCAGCGAACCTGTTGAAGTCCACAGAAGAAGTCTTCTCATGGCCGAACCCGAACAGATAGTTTGACAGGTACTGCGCTAGTCGGGGATCTATGAGAGGACCCCAGAATTTCTGAAAACAATAAATTAAACGGTAAGCACTCTCGCCTTTAAAAATGCTGCCTCTAGTGCTAATGAGATTTGAATCTCTTACGTGTCGGGCGGTCTCAATAACTTATCAAAAAGTAAAAGTTAAGATAGAAATTCCCAAACTATCTTCTGTCAAATCAGTTACAAAGTCACTTGAGCTCAAGATAGCATAGGAAATTCTATCTTACCTTTTCAACCGACTTTCAAAAAAGGAGGAGGTTCTCAAATCGTCTGTGTGTTGTTTTTTGTGTCTTAGTTACACGATATTTCGGACAATTATGTATGGATTTTGAAAATTGATGTTTCATATGACAGAAGATACATGTTTACATTGATGACATTCTCAACTCAGCCAAAGTTATGACGCGAAGTCGGTTTTTTTAATGCATTCGTTGATTATCCTTTTACTTTTTGGTAAGTTATTGAAAGCGGCCGTTAGAGACGAAATCTTTTATTGGCACTTTATACAGGTAAAATATATCTCAAGAAACCACTGATTTTAAAAAATCAGTGGTAAACAGGTTATTCTACTGGAAACTAAGATCCCACAGACAGACATACAGATACCTTAAGTTATCCCTGAACTTATAACGGTTTTTTTTTACGTTCAAAATACATTTGATTAGATATGACTTGACTTGAATAAGCGTGTTATTATAGGCACCTAATACATGTGATCTCGGCTTCGCTAATGGAAGAACCCCTTCGGGTTCGACTGGATAACGACCATCTTTATTTTAAAGTATATTCTCAATTATGGTCACCACAGCGATGCAGTGTCCCAGCATGATCATATGACAGGCCGTTTGCTTCCTAAGCCCGTGTGTTCTATTTTAAAACTAATCATCATATATCATTAGCGGGGCCTATTACGGTTCTTTCATGACATGACATGATAAACAAGATTTCTATCTTAGAGTAATAATTATACTTTATTCTTTCTCTAAGATTTCTATGATACAATTATGATATAATGAATGAACGAATACATATACATACATACATTGCAATACATTGCATGCAAGAGGCATTTCCTTTTGCAAGGACAGTTTCAATGATATCATCTATGACTTAAAAACTTGAATTGAAAAAGGTGAGATCGCACCCACCTCTATGATATGTTTATTTCTTGATTTCATTTGTGTTTTTCCGTTTCGAATGCTTTCATAAATAAATACTATATTATTATATATTGGGATTATTGTATTCAGTCTACATGGCAAGAACTTAGCTAAGAGATTTAGCCGAGTAGTAGCACCGAATAAAGACCGCATGATATTTTTTACGTCAAAGTATTTCATGATATCATCACATGTTTTTCCGTTTCGTGTGCTTTCATAAATCAATACTATACTATTATATATTGGGATTATTGTATTCAGTCTAATGGCAAGAGCTTAGCTAAGAGATTTCGCCGAGAAGTAATACCAAATAATGATCGCAGGATATGTTTTACGTCAAAACTATTTCATGATATCATCGCATGGTTTTGAGATCCATAATAGGCCCACAGGTCAAATACGACCTATCACAAAATGGGACAGGACTTAAACATAAAAGATTGTAATTTAACAGGATTGTAAGACAGTAAATTAACAGGGTTAATTTTAATTAGCGCATCGCCTTGCAGGCAGTCTCTCCACATCAATCCTAATCCAATCTTTATAAATAACACAAAAAAAGAAAAACAAAAAAAAATTGCTCCCTCTTTTATTTATAGCTCTGTATTTTGTAAGTCGCCCCGCAACTCCGCACCCCGCTGCACGTGGCATGACACAAGGTGCATGGCACCAGTGTAAATAGAGTAACGCCAGTTTAGAGACACTAAATATTTCTTGTATGGGAAAACTAAAATTTATTTTAAAAAGTCGTACAACTAAAGTTATTGGGATTCATGTGGAGAGGCCGCATGCAAGGGGAGATGCGCTAATTAAGATTAGCCGTGTATAAAAAAATATTTATTACTGTTAGGTAACTAATTCTGTAGCACTAGATGTAGGAAATAAAAGTAATACCATTAATCAAGCACGTAAGAAAAACATTGGGAAATAACAAATAATTAAAACCGCCTTATCGCTCAAGAATGATTTCTTCCAGAATAATTAAATACACGAACTATAAAAGTACTTATGCTGGATCTGTTTTGATGATGATCATTGAAAGAAAATGATGCAGATAAAACATGATTGCAGCAGGGCTATTCTCCTAAGTAACAGCGTCGAGTTCATCGATGCATCAGCGACGAGTGACAATTGGTACATACACATACATACATAACGTCACGCCGGTATCCCTAATGGGGTAGGCAGAACACCAGAGGTTTTAGGACCATCTGATGTCACGTTTGACAAATTTGAAGGTATTATAAAGACGGAGAAAGACTATTGTAGTGACAGGGGGTCAGCCTATCGCCCACAAAAACGCCTTTAGAACTTTACAGTATGCCCAGGAAGAGAAGCATCTGGCACATTCTACGTTTTTCTTTGGCTCCCAGTCCAACATGGAAGCTGTGCATGGAAGCATGGAAGCAATTGGTATTCACTTATAGCACGATACCAGCGCTCGTCGCTGATGACTACGTGATTCTGTGTTATTATGATGAAGTGTTATTCGTCGAACTGTTTAACAATTTTCTTTAGGCTTTGGTATTCTGCTAAATGTAACATCTGTAAGCTGGACGACGAAATCTTTGCCAACGAACTCGTCGTCGAGTGCAGCACTGTGATTTTAGTTACGCGAATGACCCTGCTGTATACGTCTCGGCGAAACTTTCAAAAGTGGTCATCAATAATTTTCAATGTTTAAATAACATTATTTTGAGTATATTTATCAAGATTTTTGATATGTAAAGATTATTGATTATGAAGACCGGCTGGTGTAGCGGTAACATACATTGCCTTCTATGGTCCTGGAGATCCTTCAGAGGTCCTGGGTTCGAATCCCGGCGGCGGCGGATATTTGTGTGATGAACACAGATATTAGTCGTCAAGTCATGGATGTTTATATGTTTATTTAAGTTTATTCCAATAAAAAATATGTATTTATTCAATATGTATGTTTATATATTTCTTAAGTATATCAGTTATCTAGTATCCATAACACAAGTTCTTTAAGAAATTTAATTTGGGCTAGATAACGTTGTGTGAATGTCAGAAATATTTATTTATCTAGAAAATATTTTATTTATTTATTATTTTATCTTTGACATTTGCCTTTCTGCGTCGATTCGAGGCAACAATAGAAAGACTAATCTTCAAAGCTGACCTGTCAGATTTTTGACATCTCATGAAATGTATTAAAACAACATAAAGTGCCAATAATAGCTCACGTTCGGTTAATTCCAAATAATTTACTTATATTAGAAACCGCAGCCAGGATTTTAATATTTTACCCTCTCAAGTTACTCAATAGACTACTAGTATCATTCATTTGAAATGAAAGTCTCGATATCGTTTCTAAGAAATTAAATCAAGTCTGCACCAATAGTTTAGATATAAACAGGCAGCATTTCAATGGCAATATCATCTTTATACATTCACATACCTAACAAAAAGTAGTTTGACAGGTCAAAGACTGTATGGACCGTCAACACTACTCTTTACACGTGAATTCCTCGAGTTTTCCACTCACGCGCAGTTGATCTATATCATCAGATTAGCTAGGTGAAGTAAACAGAGGCTAATCGTAGAGGCAGACAAACAAACAGACCACCGTTATCTATACTGATATTATAAAGAGGGAACCTTTGTATTTTTGTATGTTTGTATTGAATAGGCTCAAAAACTACTGGACCGATTTCAAAATTTCTTTTACCATTACTTAGAGGGATTCTTCCGAATCCGTATAGGCTACTTTTTATCCCGAAATTTCGCGGGTAAAACCGCGCGCAACAGCTAGTCTTTTATAAGATGTTTATGATTTTAGGTCCACTTAACATCACGTGAGATTGAACTCAAACGCAGGTCCAATAATATGCAAACACTTCGCAACTTATTCGGTTGCCATAAGGTCCAAATTACAATGACATTGTATACATCTTATTAGTGTACCTTGACCTTGGAGTTAGCAATAAAGTAGTTCCGAAAAATATGCGACGTGATTGGACTCATGTACTATGTAATCTATTTCCATAATGGATTCAATTTGACATTCCTTTTTCAAATAAGTATCTCTAATGTCAAACATAGAGTTCTTCAATCTCAATGGGTGGTTATAATTACTGAATCTTATGTTTCTACGTTTGACTAAGTTTGACCGTTATAAGTTCAGGGATAACTTAAGGTATCTGTATGTCTGTCTGTGGGATCGTTGTTTACAGTAGAATAACCTGTTTACTACAGATTTTTTTTAATCAGTGGTTTATTGAGATATATTTTTCCTGTATAAAGTGCCAATAAAAGATTTCGTCTCTAACGGCCGCTTTCAATAACTTACCAAAAAGTAAAAGGATAATCAACGAATGCAGAGCATTAAAAAAACCGACTTCACGTCAAAACTTTGGCTGAATTATAAAGTCATCAAGGTAAACATAATCCGAATCCATACATATTTTTTCAAAAATTTGAAATTAAACATGAAGTAAGTACTCAATCGATTTCGATAAAATTTATATGGGACCTTCTATCATATGATACATGATTACAATATGATATACTATAGATACAATATTGAAACAAGAATTTTCAAAATCGATTCATAATTGTCCAAAATATCGTGTAACAAAAAACAAAAAAAAAAACATACGTATGAATTAAGAACCTCCTCCTTTTTTGGAAGTCGGTTGAAAAGTATGAAGTTTTGTTCGTAAAAACTCTAAAAAAATATTTTTATATAGGGACCGTTTACAATAGTCAATAATATTTTAATAGCAGATTAAGAATGATGAGTGGGTCTTAATTACGAAAGAATTTTTTTTTTAAATACTTTCATTAATTAAAATATCAATATTCATCTAATTACTTAATCAAAATTTAAGTTTCATCTGTTGTTTATGACTACACAGCAAGTAATAAAAACGTTTCCATGTTAAGTAAAAATTTCACATAGTTTTCAAATTTCATAGTTTATATCTAGGTACTTCAGGTAGGCATACGAAAAAACTAGATTTATATAACGAAGGTGATAAACATAATATTTCCGAATTTATTACAGCAACGGCGAGACCGATTATAATGTTCAGTTTTATGTCAGTTCGCAGCTCGTAAAATTCGCTCTTTGACCACGACTAATGAATGAAAGATCTAACAAACTGTTGCAAATGGATTTTGGGACACCGATAACATACGTACAATAAAACGCGATAAATTCGGTTATTTATTTGTGATTATGAATCAATGAAATCGTGCTTCCATGCTGGACTGGGAGCGAAAGAAAAACGTAGAATGTACTAGCTGCTTATCTTTCCGGGCATACTGTAAACGTCAGTTAAGCGCAGAGGTTTTATTGGCGTTTTTGTGGGCGATAGGCTGAGCCCCTATCACTGCAATAGTCTTTCTCCATAATTACAGGGTGTGAAAGTGGGTCACTTTCGAAATTCAAAGACGTAATAGTTTGAGATCATACACGAAGAGAAAACAATTAATTAAAAAATAAAATTAATTATTTACTGAGTAAGTTTAACTGAAAGTTAAAGAATTAATTACGTGACGGGTTGTGCGTGTTGACTGACGCCCGAACCCAATATTCGATCCTAATCCATTTTTGCCTATCCGAGATTGAGATTTCAATCCGAGTGCCAATAATGTATCCACAGATTGCATTTGCTATCTGTGGATGCAAGCCATCCATGGGAGGTTCAATCTCAGATTACGGATTGTCCTCCGTATGAAAATGACAGTTTGCCAGTCTCCATAACCTATCCCACAATTTTGACGTTTCTTTCGATTGACTTTTTGATCCAAATCTGCAATCTTTCGTATTTCTCGGTTTTACTGTTGAAAAATAAACATGTCCGTATTATCAAGCAGTGATAGTAGTGATTTGGAGGATTTATTAATGTTGAGTTCGAGCGATGAAGATGTGCCGAGACGCTGTTCACGGAGGATGAGAAGAGTGAACTACATGCAAAGTCTCGATGAGGCAGATTTCACTTTTAGGTTTAGGTTATCAAAACCTGCAGTAGAATTGTTATATCGTTACGCTTTTATGCATTAGGCACAATGCTTGTATCAGTAGCAGATTTTGTTGGAGTGTCCAAATCTACCGCAAGTAGAATAGTGAGGGACATATCATCAGCTATTACCAGATTGTATTTCTTAAATTAAAGACTATTATATTTAATTTGCGAAGATATGTGATTAATATTTCCATAAAAATATAAACGAGAAACATGCAGATTTGCGCAAAACCGAACGTCCGGGAGGCAAAGGATCATTGGCTATCCGGGCACAAAAAAGATTGTGGGCTTATGCTTTTTTTATTGAGACGGAGATTGGAGATCGATCTACGGATTGGTATCGATCTAAGATTGATTACAATCTGTGGATTGGGATCAAATATTGGGTTCGGGCGTGAGGCGACGCGTCGGAAAAAGTGTAGTGCCTTATGTCTCTTTATTTAAAAGGAATTCTGGTGAAAAATTAAGTACCTACTTTCATTGAGTGCTCTCGTTATATATCTAAAATTTGTCACCAGTCACCCTGCATAATACCTCCAAAGTCGAATGTAACATCAGATGGTCTTGTAGCCTCTGGTGTTCTACCTACTCCACAAGGGATACAGGACTGAAGTTATGTATTATGTATGTATGTTTATGAATCGTGAAAACTTAAGACAATATTATATTGAAGTAAGATTTTTCTTCTGTGTATTGTAAGCGATTGAAATAACAACGAACTTTAAATCATTCTACCTTCCGGGTATCCTTGTTTATACGTGCCAAGAATTACTCAAGAGCTTTCCTATTACCAAAATTTTGACGAGTATTTCCTTTAAACAAAATCAGTGTTACGGTAGTGTTATATTAGTACTAATGTATAAATATAATAGTAGACTCCAGAAGATCACCAACTCGCTCATGGGTCAATGTGTACGCTTTTATAATAAAATTCCAAAATATTTAAGATTAACCCTTCGATATATTTAAGGATAAGTGTTATTTAAAAAGTTTAACTATAAGATATCCGGATGCAAGAATATGGGATTCCCTGTTTGTTAATTGTTATTTTGTATTTTTAAAAGATGATTTCTGTTGAGTTTCTTGCCACTTCTTCTCTACAGATCGACTTTCCGAAGTGGTGGTAGATTCAGTTCAATTTGTAAATTTTATTTAAATACTTGCGAAATAAAGATTATTTTGACTTTGACTTTTGGTCCTACTATTACTATCAATACTATCACAGTTCAGTCTAGCCGCCTAGTACGTCGGTTTACCTACGTGACATCGAAAGTCCGTACACCGAATAAAACAGTTTTACGGATTAGAAGACCGTCGATTAGAAGATCTTTCGCTGTAACGGCATTCGATATGGCGTAGCATCGGAGCGGTGTGACGACCGTTCGGTGAACCGTTTTCGCTGTGGTGACATTCGATGTACTAACTTTCGATGTCACTTAGGGAAGCCCTAGTACGTAGCTATGATTCATGTAAAATGTGCCTTCAAATGAAGTTCGCAGCCAAATATCATATACCGATAATAATTTATGGAGAGCCAGTTCCAAATGGTACTCGACTTCATAACATAGGTATGCTATTAATAAAACTGAAGAGTTTGTTTGTTAGTTTGATTGAATGCGCTTATCTTTATAACCACCTGTCGAATAACTTTTTTTTTTGCATTGAATAGCCTAATTATTGAGGTACGATTATCAAGAATTCTCACGGGATCTGAAGTTCTGCGGGTTGAACCGCGCGAGGCTGCGAGGTTAGATTTATAAAACAAAAGTTTTTGGAGACAAGATAGTGTGACACACCTATACGGTGTGTCAATTCTTAGATATTTAGGGAGAGCACTCTGAACTCGATTCTGATCATAATTATTTAATAAAAGTAGGCACTTATTTTTTATCAGAATTCCCTATAAATAAATAAAGAGTTTTACGAGGTCGACGACTGTTCGTGAAGCCATCTACTTATACCTACCTACCTATTCCGTGTTGATAGCAAAGTGTGTACGTCCGTCCGTACCAGTAGTGTAACTATATGTTGCGTTATGAATTCTTTAACATTCGTTTAAGTTTTCTCAGTAAATAATTAATATTTATTTCTTATTTTATTTTTTCTCTTCATCTAAGATCTCAAACTATCACGTTCTCGAATTTCGAAAATGACCCACCGGCCACCCTGTAGGCAGATGATAACTTTAACCTAAGATGAATGAATCTCACTTAAAAAAAATTAAAACACTGCCGCCGGTAACCAACCAAACTTCTCAGATCGTAAATATCCCAACAAAAGGTATTTAAAGTCTGCGTTCAATTAGAACACAAACCAACTCGTAAATTAACTCACTTTAATTTCGTGATCGACTTGTGCTATGGTTAGAAACAATCTCGGTGGCATTTACAAAATAGTTTACACGATCATGCTTGGCAGGTAGCGAAAACAAAACATAGAATGCGCCAGCTACTTCCTAGTCCCGGGCATACTGTAATGCTGCAAACTGGACGGCAGTGACAGCGATAGCGACAGCTGGGCCGAAACTGGGCCGTTCTCGACGCCAGCGAGCGCTCAAACGATTTTTCGCGGTTTCATACAAACTCAATACTTTCTATCGTATCGCGGAAATCGCTACCCGCGCCGCTGCCCGCGCCGCTGTCGCTCTCGCTGTCGCCGCTGTGGCTCTCGCTGTCGCTGCTGTCCAGTTTGCAGCCTAAGTCAGTTAAGGGACAGAGGTTTTATTGACGTTTTTGTGGGCGATAGGCGGTATTCCACCTCGGCCGGATCTTTGAAATAAACGCCACAGTTAGGGCTGCCCGCCTTAATTACATTTGCCTACTTTGTGTTTACTTCCATTTAGTTTTGTGATTGTAAATATTTTTTTTGTGGATTGAACGTGAAATGTTCAACAAAAATGCGTTTTGTGTCAAAAAACCATGTTTACGTTTGAATAACAAATCGGTCTTATAAATTAGCGACCGAAAAATACTTACGACTGAGACGTACGAAATGATGTTTTTATGTATTAAATATATAAAAAAGTATAAAAAATCCGCCTACTTAGTATTACCGTGGTAGAGCTATCTTTATCTGACTGCCAATTGATAATCGCGTAATTACCTCCATCCATACTAAAATAATGCGAAAGGCTGTCTGTTACTCTTTAACGGATAAACAGCACCTATTTGATTGAACACATTCAAAAAAAAAATCTAATCTAGACATAGCTTCAAAGATTTTCAAGACATATCTTTGACGACTTTTTTTGAAAGCATTTGAGCACATATTCACGTAACCTGCCAGACTTGCTTCGCAAACACTTTTTTTTTAAAACATTCAACATTGAACGCTTTGATGTGTAGAAAAAGACCGACACCGCAAGGCAAAGTGCAAATCTTTGTTCAAACTTTGAACACATATCCAAAGTCAAAAACTTAGCAATCAAACATGTTTGAATGTGAAGCTAAGTCTGGCTTTTTTCAGTCTTTTTTAAGTCTGGCAAAATGTATAATTTCAAATCTAATTTGAAATTATACATTTTGTATAATTTCAAATGTGACTAATTTGTTAAGAACTTGTTTATAGATTGCTTTATTTATCATTATATGCCAGAAATCTATACGGAAACTTACGTGTTAGAAAGTGAAGTAAAAGTTACCTACATATTTAAAAACAATTTGCGGTTGATAGATATCACAGTCCTGCTTATTTCCACCGGCAAAAAACTTTGCTGTGTCCCGGAAAGAAAACAGGATAGCTTGTATGATTACTGTCTCCGGATTCCGGAAATTATCACAGCCAACGCACTGAACGGAAAACCTTTGAAGGTCTTAGAAAAATTATGTAACCAAAAAATAAAAATTACTTATGTAAAGAATTATCTGTTAGTTTTCATTTATATTTTAAATTAACACCTATGAGTTTTTCGAAGTTTCGTATACGAGTATTCATATAAGAAAAGTTACAAAAATTATCTGTAGGTACTACGACCAATTAAATCCTTCCATAAAGACCATCATCACAACTCTTTGTAATGAGCCCACTGCAGGGCATGAGTCTCTCCCCTGGGTGAAGAGGAGGTATAGGCCATTATCCACCTAGCTGGCCCAGTGCTGGGTGGTGGATGCCAGAATTTTTAGGGCGCCTAGATGGCTTCTGACAAATCCTAACGACTACTGTATACAAGTATACAGCACCCGGGACCGACTGCTTAACGTGCCCTCCGAAGCACGGAAGTCGTCATGAGATATGAATGGTCGGCGGTCACCCATCCAAGTACCGACCGCGCCGAACGTTGCTTAACCTGTGATATCGTATGATACTCACAGTAACCACGGCGCCACGACGACTTCTAACTTCTAACAACACCCAGTAAATATAGGTAAATATAGTCGCACATTTGTAACACCGAAATAATAAATCATGAATGAACAGTTCTGTTATTTAGCCAGTTGCCATTGACCAGAACTAAAGCACAGCTCATTAACAATGTTTGTAATCTCTGACTTGCGCGGGAGTTTACTACTTTGTTAAGTTGCAAATTTTACAATATTACAAGCAACGATTTTCTCTGGTAATGCGATCTTGTTGTTTATGATTGTATCTTGATTTAACGTCTTCACATTACTTTTCGCGAAACCAGTTATCTATAGTAATATAAGTAATGGACATCGTTTCCGAAAATCAAATTTTTCCGATAATCTCTGAAACTATTTTGATGATGATGATACCGTTCTGAAGCATCATCGTTATACAAAACTATTAAACGAAGTAATCATCATCAAGTAAAAAAACTATGATTTAATGTATTTACGGGATTCTTACCACGATTTTTGACGATAATTATTACTTAGCCGGGGCGGACCGGAATGTGTAAATAAAATAAAACAACTTGAACGCTTACGGAAGAAACGTGAATGTATAAGTGAATCGTTAGTGTTTTTAACCAAGTGCCGTGATAACGATCTTATACCAATATGTGTACGCATAAGACCGCGACCTGATATTCATGGTTCCGCAAATGTTCTACGCAGGGCTAGTAACAAAAATCGTGGTAAGAATCCCGTAAATACATTAAATCATAGTGAAAATAACCGCGATAGTTTAAAACCATTATTAAGTAAAAAAAACTTTTAAAAAACCAAGAAAAATATTCCGGGTTTGGAAGTTTATCTAAACGTATTTATTGTCGTTAGTTGCTGCATGGTATCCCATTCCCATATCACAAGCTGTGCTTAGTTTGAGACGACCATGTAGTTGGTGTGATTGTCTGTGGGTTTTATAATAATTATTATTTCAAGGGAAAGTCAACCTGAAACCGCTTTCAGCGTTTTTTACGACAAAAACGCTCAATTTTCCTGGATCCGTACCACAGAGATGGATGCGCGGCGCCGATGCCGGTAAACGGCACGGCGCACCGCTCAGCACTTCATATTTCGTCTTAAAATTATCTCCATATAATAATAATAAATAAATATTTTTGACACTCACACAACATTATCTAGCCAAAATTAAGTTTCTTAAAGAACTTGTGCTATGGATACTAAATAACTGATATACTTAAGAAATATATAAACGTACATCTATACTAATATTATAAAGAGGAAACCTTTGTATTTCTGTATGTTTGTATTGAATAGGCTCAAAAACTACTGGACCGATTTCAAAATTTCTTTTATCATTACTTAGAGGGATTCTTCCGAATCCGTATAGGCTACTTTTTATTCCGAAAATCCCGCGGGAATCGAAATTGCACGGGTAAAACCGCGCGCAACAGCTAGTATTGAATAAATACATATTTTTTATTAGAATAAACTTAAATAAACATATAAACATCCATGACTTGACGACTAATATCTGTGTTCATCACACCGATATCCGCCGCCGCCGGGATTCGAACCCAGGACCTCTGGCATAGAAGGCAATGTATGTTACCATTACACCAGCCGGTCGTCCATGGTTCATTATAGAAAAGTATGGATTTACCTAAACTTTTTTTGTGTTCGTTTTTTCTTAATTCGTCATCTCAATGGCAACACGAGCAGGATACGTCTTTCGCGGTCCGTATCAAGCCAAAAACTATTATTTTAGTACGCCGTGCATAGAACCGTACGGCACGGCGCCGTTTCGTATGCTTAGGCTACACTACCGTGATATGCCAATAATTATTGCCATAACTTAAACAACACCTAGGTGTAGCCACGATTTACGGCCATAATTTTACAATGCCAATCAATATGGCAAATGGCGGTAGGCAATAGCTCCGGCAGCGGTCTTTTTTCGCACATCAAAGAAGATTACCGCAGTAATTATTGCGTTTGTGGCCACACTACCATTTGTCCAGTGTGCAGTATGAGCTCACCGGCGACGCACGTATCCACCGACATGGAGTGGTCAAATGAAAAAGGTCTCGAGTTTTTATAATTATTCCAATCCGAACCGTCTCTTTGGGATACCCTTTTTTGTCTTCTTTTAGCTTTGTTGAAATTTAAAAGATTCATGTAAAAATAATTGGCACTCATAAAACACAACACCGCTGCAGCTTCGGCCTCCATCTTGAAAAAGTGATATTTTTGACATATCTAGGTAAACTCTAGTGTAACCACACCCACCAGTTCATGCAGTAATTTAAACGGTCATTTAATGCCATAATTATTGTGGTAACAGCCCGGTAGACGATAAGGTAGTGTGGCCTCAGTAGTAAAGATGGATCCATGCCCTAACATCTATCGTTATATCAAAGGGCCTGTGTCACTTTTACGGCCCATTAGATAACTCAGTAATCGTATACTATTCTATTACAACATACACAATACCAGACAAGTATTTTTGTGGGCTTTTTTTAGTGGATAACTGACTTATTTCTTGATTCTTCTAGCTCAATATAACTTACTTTCGTTGCTTGTGTACGCAACAGCTCTTTGAAATTCTAACCAGTCCTAAACATTCTATTTTGGTGGTATGAACGATCACCGTGTAAACATCAGTGCTGGTTTAACGGAGATTTTAAATCATAATTCATAAACAATGTAGTTGTTTAACACAAAAGCTGCTAAGAATGTGTAATGGCGGCATTGGCCAAGTCAAAAGCGGCGGCGATTTTGGTTAATTACGACTAATTTAACACGGTCTAAAGTTTCATTAAACAACCCTTAATGAAAGAAACTTGATTTTTATTTTCAACACCCTGAAGCTAAAATGTTTGGCCGAATCAGTAGAAAATTTTATGTACAAACTTTCATCACAAGCAATTAGGCTTTTTCTACAGATTTTTGAGATATGAGCAAAAACCTGAATAAATGGACCTTTCACCCCCTCTACAAAATCATCACACCCCCCACCCTCGATGAGTTAATTTGGATTCTACAACGTATAACTGTGCCAATTTTCATACCTGACGAAGTTTTTCCACTGCTTACAAACTTTCCTGCACTATTTATAAAGTTTTTAACACGTAGGTAATGTTGTCTAAATTTAACACGATTCATTATATTAATTTACGTCCTTTCTATTTGCGTTTAGATAGATGGATAAAACGTTTATTGATTCTAAAATCACACACTTATGAAATAAAACATGACAATCAGAAAAAGTACTTAATGTTAATAGAGTGCGTTTTGCGCAAAAAGCCATAGCTCAGCGTCTGTACTTGGTTAAAAAGCAAAATGCTGATATTCTGCTACAGCTTAAGGAGACCATGTTATAACTTTAATCTATTATTATCTATCCCTTAAGTTTCAACGTATAGCGTATAAGTTGTTATTCTTACTAACTTGCTTTATATAAATTAGATTCAAAACAAGCTGTGAATAGAAATCATTAATTTATTTCATATTTCTTCATGGAGATAGAAGTTCCAAGAGAGCGAAGTTTAGAAGACATATTGTTCGCGCGTTAAGGTTCAAAACTGCTTGACTAGGGCTCTCGAATAAAAGATACGTCTTGCTTGTTGAATTGTTTATTGCGAACCGAATTTGCGTTCTAACATACCAAATTCGGTATGTGGTAAAAAAAAATACCACCCAAAAAAACAAAGTTTTTTACAAATTCTAAATCTTAATTATAATAAACCAAAACACTATAATTTCTATATAATTCCCAAATAAGAAATTTTTATTCACAAAACATAACTATTTTAATTTACAAACATAACCTTTTCAAACCAAATATATTCGTGAATTTTATCATCAAACTAAACATAACAAACAATAATTAAAACATCGCACTACGAACAAAAACATGTTGACTAAGATTTGGTTACTTTACTACCTATACAAAAACAAAATTTAAAATGCAAAATTAAGAAGTTTATACATAAATTATATTTTATTATAGCTATAACAAATTATACATTTGATTCATTATTAATTGGCAGATAACACAATTTGGAAATAGAACGTTTTACAATTTTACTACCACTTTTTAAACTATAAACACGACAAATGTTATCGTCTCCGGGATTTTTCTGCATTATACGGCCGAGTGCCCATTTCCCAGGGTTTTCTTCTTTTATTAGGACAACATCACCGACTTGAAATTCCTTTTGTAAACTACACCATTTACGACGCTGTTGAAGTCGAGTCAGATACTCATCACGCCATCGACTCCAGAAATGTTGTAGTAATCTTTGGGTATGTTGCCACCTAGACAGACGATTCATGTTAACATCTTGTAGGTCTGGTTCGGGAACATTTAAAGGTGCTTCGCCTATAAGAAAATGTCCTGGGGTAAGTACATCGATAGTATCGCTGTCTTGGTTATCAATGGGGCAAAGTGGACGCGAGTTGAGACATGCCTCTATTTGGCATAAAGTAGTGGCCATCTCTTCAAAAGTTAGGTTCCTGGTTAACACTCTTCTCAAATGATGTTTTGTTGATTTAACCCCGGCCTCCCATAACCCTCCAAAATTAGGGCTATGTGGGGGGTTAAAATGCCACTAAATTTCGTCTTCTGCCAAGAAATGGATTACATTTTGCGGTAATTCAAGTTTAGCTTCATTCCACATGTCTTGCAACTGCTTGCTCGCTCCCCCAAAATTTGTCCCACGGTCACTCCATATATGTCCGCAATGACCACGTCTAGCTACAAAACGTTTAAAGGCTCCTATAAATAAGTCTGTACTTAAGTCTCCAACCAGTTCTAGGTGAACTGCCTTTGTAGCCATGCAGACGAATATGCAAATGTACTCGTCCCCTGTTCCTCAATATTTGCAGAGGTCCGGCAAAGTCAACACCCGAATTTAAAAATGGACGTGCAGGGGTCACTCTTATTTCTGGTAAATCTCCCATTAGTTGTTTTTGGACTCCAGCATCCAGTCTTGCACATATAGAACATTTTCTTATTAAAGTTGAAACTAAACCTTTCAGTTTTGGAATCTTCATTCATAGTCAGCTGCACTCCTCCGTGCAGTGTCCTTCTATGAGCATTCTTAACTATGAATTTGGCTAATGTTCCTTTATTGCTCAAAATTATATGATATTTGGTTGTTTCGGGAATATTAGCGTGACGTAATCTCCTACTCGTAAAATATTTTTCTCATCCAAAAAGGGATTCAATTTCTTAATATGGCTTTTGTTTCCTATTGTGCGTCCGGCTTTTAAACAATCTAATTCTCTGCCAAACTCTTTTTCTTGAGCTATTTTAACGCATACTTCTAAAGCTTGGTGTAACTCGTCTGTGGTTATTGGATGAACATTATTGAATCCTTGCTGAAAGTTTAAAAACCTTTTACAGTAAACAATCGTTTTTGTTTATTACGATAATTCTTCAAATTCTTCGAACTGGGTAAGTACCTTTTTCTCATTTAATTCTTTTTCTATTAAGTTCATACTAATTTTTGTAATCTTTTTTCTTTCCAGGTCTACTGTGGAGTCTTCAGCTACTTCGTTCAATTCTATTTCTTCTAGTTTCAGCCATTCTGGGTCGTTCCACCATAGATTATTCGTTATAAGGTCTTCTAGTAGCATACAACGAGATGCTATATCTGCGGGATTATATTTTAAATTGACATGGAACCACTTGTGCCCAATGTTATCCAAAATAGTGACAACTCTATTCCTGACAAAGGTTTGCCATCTTGCTGGATCTCCTCGAAGCCACGACAAAACTATAGTTGAGTCGGTCCAAGCGTAAATTTGTGAGCTAGGAATACGCGTTGCATCACTGATCTGTTTCAGGAGCTTGGAGAACAAAACTGCACCGCATAACTCCAACCTTGGTAAGGACACTGGTTCGATAGGTGCAACTCGGGCTCTTGAGGCAATTATTCCAGTTTTGTAATTACCATCCGGTGTTTTTATCCGTAAGTATGCTACAGCTCCATATGCCTTAATGGAAGCATCACAGAAGCCATGGATCACCACATCGGGTAAGTTATGACTCACAGTATTTAACCATCTCGTTATCTTTACCTTATCTAAATTTGCAAAACTTTCTCTAGTTCTATACCATTCTTCTTTTATTTCAGGTTGCAGCTCTTCGTCCCACGTGGCACCCATGAGCCACAACCGTTGCAGTAGCTTCTTAACAGGTATCAAAGCAGGAGATATCCAACCAAGTGGATCAAAAAGATGTTAAATTTCAGCTAAAATACTTCTTTTGGTGACATATTCGCTAGGTGCTGGCAAGTTGCAGTTGTATTGTAGACTATCATTTTCTAGATTCTATGACAAACCTAATGTACTTACTATGCCACCAACACTCCAGGTAATCTTCATATGTGAACTTATCTCATCTGCATCTAATTTCTTCAAGAACTTCGCACTGTTGGAGGACCACTTTTGTAGTGGAAAACCACCTTTTCAATATTGATGTAATGTGTTGAGCTACATTTATATTATTTTTTGAAATTAGACAATAATAATGAAATTTTAATTGTGTAATTTAATTTGATTTGATTAATTGGATTTGATTAAATTGTTTAATTTACTTTGATTTAATTGTTTAAAGTAATTTAATAGAATTGTTTAATTTTCAATGAATCTAACAAATGATTTCATATAATTTATTTTTAGTCAATCTAATTTTTATTTTTAATCTAATTTCTTTTATTTTGTAAAATTGTGGAAGAGCGGGGTCCTCAAATACAGGCATTGAATGTCTAACTGAAGACCCCAGACGACTATTTGTATAAGAATAAGAATAAGAAAAAAAAATATATTATTATTATGTGTTTCTGTGCTAGATATTCTTCTATGACTTTGTTTTATTCTATTCTAAGGTCTTCATTTCTTTCCAAACGCTTTTCTTACTGTAACAGTATGTTCCTTGCAATTTCCCTTGTATTTCTTTCTTTGCTTCTAGTTTCATTATCTTAAAGGGTAGCTTCACGACGTTTCTTCCATCTCCCTTTCTTGAGTAAGTGTTTACGTATATTCTTTCACATGTTTCTGCTTCCTATGTCAATTTCCTATGTCCTTCTATTTCCCATAGCTTGTATAATGTATCGTCTGGGTCTATTTGATGATGCATGACCATGATTTCTTCTTCGTGTTTATCGCTCATTATCTCACCAAAGCGAATCCATCCAAAGCTCGTTTCTTGTGCACATGGAGAGTTTGGAGGACCCCTGATTAAATTATTCTTTAATATTTGAGCGTAAACTTCCACACCGAGCAGCATATCCACTCGCCCTGGCCGATTAAAACTCAGGTCTGCCAAGTTAAGATCCTTTAAGTGTGCCCAGATGTGCCTTTGATTCATTATCTCCTTGGATGGTAGCTGAAAGGTCAAACGTTTCGGCATGATATAAGCCTTCACGGGAAGTAGGAATTTTTCATCATATCTGGACAGAAGTTGCAGGTGAACCATTTGATTAACTTCTGCTTGCGTTGTTCCTATCCCAGAAATAGTTCCTCTAGCTCTTGATCGTTTTGCTCCAAGAAGCTGTGCCGCTCTTTCCGTTACGAAATTAGCTTGAGACCCTTGATCTAACAGTGCTCGTAATATAACCTTTTGACCTTGAGTATTTTTAACAAGTACAAGAGCTGTCGCGAGTAATGCTGTAGTATTCTTTGTAACGGCAAAGGATGATATAGCATGGTTTGTTTGTATCTCTTGTCTCTCTTCCGATTCTTGGCTTGTGTTTGTCTGATGCAGTAAGGTATGATGTCGCCGTTTACATATTTTGCAGGATAATCTAAGTCGACATCTCATTGCAGCATGAACAGGTAATAGGCAATTATAGCATAATTTAATTATAATTTATTTTTTATAATTTCTTTTCTTTTTCCTTAGGACTCAACTTTGTAAAGTCCTTGCAGTGACAGAGAGTGTGATTCTCACTACAGATTATGGAAGTCCTTGCTGGCGCTGGTGATGATTTGAATGCTTGCCAGTCTTCTCCTATGCTTTTAATTCTTGCTTCAATATTTTTATTTAAATTTGTTTGAGTTTTTTGAAGTTAACTTGCCTTTTCTTCTAATAAGTTGATTATTTATTTTGTTGTTAAAGCCATTTTAAATTTTTATTTTACACTAATAATTAAAGTTTATGAAATGAATAAATAAAGTTCAAAAATTAAATAGTCTGAAGTCTCCTTTATAATTCACTTGTTAACGAAAAGAAATAAAGTTCACAAAAAAGTCACAAAAGTTCATAAAATACTTCTTCACTAATTAAACAGTCTGTAGGCTCCTTTATAGTTCACTATTTTACGAAATGTGCGTGCTGTCATTACTAGATTTTTTTCTTTGCTTTAGTCGTCACTGGGTCTTCTCACATTAAAATTCACTATCCGGCTCGATTTGGACCATATGCTTGCGCCTTAAGGTTCAAAACTGCTTGACTAGGGCTCTCGAATAAAAGATACGTCTTGCTTGTTGAATTTATACATCTTGTTTATTGCGAACTGAATTTGCGTTCTAACCACAAAGCAGATACATAGTAGAGCTGCTGTAAGCAAAGTTGCACAGCTTCAATCTGAGTTGTCCTGACGTCACAGCCTTTAGTTCAAGCTATTCCTCGCTAGAGGCACTGGCGTCAGTTCGTCGCTGACTTCTGTGAAGTATGTACACGCGTAGATATTTAAAAAAAATTAAATCCTCCATTGTTTCTCGATGTAAAATTTAGTTTTCTATACTTTTATAAAGGAATCACATTGACAATCCAAATAAAATTAACTTACTACGATGATAATTTCATTCATAATTATTTTTTACAAACTGTATTGTTTTCCAATTATTTGTGTCCAAAATTCCAGATTGTTATTTGTTGCCTAGGTGATTTTTATGCCGCGAAAAAAGGTTGCACTATCTAGCGTCAAGTAGAAATACTTTTATTTCGCGGTTCTTTCTGACAGATTTGGAACGTATGAAATTTCGTTAAAAAACTAGAGCCACCTAGTAAAGTATAGCTGAACTTTTTTGATGATCACGTGAATATTTTAACCTTATGTTTCAACCGGTTTTTACTACTCGCTACTAGGTGACTAATGCCATCGCCTGTTTGGCTATGATTGGCCATTACCCACCGCTTACCCCTCCCGCACCCCGCGCGTAAGCTTCACTTGAGTCCCTAGAAAAAATTGGATAGGGCAGCTCCTCTATATATGTCCTCCGTGGTTCTAACACATATTTACTTGAAATTTTGTTCTTTCTATTTAATTTTAATGTTTTATAGATAATATAAATATATATTATAATCTCATAAAGGAAGTTTATACTTTTGTAGAAGATAAATTTTCCTATGCAAATTGAATAAAAAAATTTGCTTTATTTTGCTAATTTTGTCAGTTAGCCTTATCACCACTATGTACCACAAAAACTAGTTTTAAAATGATGACCGGCTGATATAGTGGTGACATATTATGTCGCCTTCTATGCCAGAGGTCTTGGGTTTGAATTTTGGTGGAGGCAGATATTCGTGTGATGAACACAAATATTAGCGGTCAAGTCATGGATATATTTATTAAGTCCATCACCTGTTATCTAGTATCCATAACACAAGTTCTTTAAAGAAACTTAATTTGGGCTAGATAATGTTGTGCAAATGTCATCAATTTTTATTTATTTCATTATTTTTATATAAAGAGTTTTGAACTTGGCGATGGCGCTGCTGTGCTCACGTAAACAATAGATCCCATATTTATTTAAAATTTTAGTGCAAAAAAGTAGTTTTCCACCAAGTAAAGTAATGATTTACCGAGAATAAAGGTTAATACTTCAGGATAAACGTTGGCAGCTTCAAAACCGAAAAGAAAACAAGTAAACAAACACAAATAAGACCAAGACTATTAACGACATTTTGGAAGCTGTATCAATAGGATTCACTGCATTCAGCTGAACAAAAGAGGGAAGGTTAGTCAAAAACAGTAATCAATATTACCAAAGTGAATAAAAAGCGCAATATAAAATAAAACAATTTCATAACCTATAAATAAACAACACTCAAGAATACAGTTTTGGTGAAATGTACTAGTGCTGCCATCTATCGGTGGTTAGCATAACTAAAAGAAAAATAAATAAACCGCCATCTACCGGCAACATAAATAAAACACAATTCGATCTGTGTGATAAATATTGCTATCCGGTAACAGAGGGCGCTAAAGATAATTTTAAATATACACAAAAAGAAAAAATACTCAATTTCGACATGGAGATGGTTTGTGCCGGATGCAACCATAATATATCTGACAGTAGTTACTTAAACTGTTCGATTTGCAAACAAAATTATGATATAGAGTGCGCCAATGTCTCACAAGCACGATTTTATAATACACTGACGGCGGACCATAAAAGAAAATGGAAATGTCCCCTATGTGTATCAAAAGTTCGAAAAGCAAACGATCAAAATACACCTATTCGCGAGATAAACCGTTATTCACCAGAAAAGATACAGGATACAAATATAACAATAAGAAGAAAAATATCACAAACTAAAAAAGTGGAGAGGTCTTTAGAAAGTGACTTAACCTACTCACCACAAGGAGACACATTTATTGAAGAAAGCCCAAAAATAAAAAATATACCAGCAGATATAAACAACACAATCAACCTAGAACAATTTAACATGCTATTAAAACAACACTTAGAACAAAATAACTTATATATATTAACTCAACTACGAGACACAATACAAAAAGAAATAGAGAACGCATTGCAACCAATAAAAAATAATCTTAAAGAAACAGTACAAAAATTAGACCAACAACAAACAGAAACAGAAAATAAAATCATAAAAATAGACCTAAAAGTACAAACTCTACAAAAAGAATGCTTAAAACTTAAAGAAGAGTATGAAGAAATGAAAAATGAAATCAAGATTTTAAAACAAAACTATAACTTGAACGAAACTACACAGGACCCACATAAGTATATAGTATTACACGGATTGCCATACAACCAAAGGGAGACACACTATGACCTAATGCAAAGAATTACTGGCGTATTCTATGAAATACTAGGAATAAATATATCGGGTTATATTGAAGAAATATCCTTTATAGGGAAGAAAGATTATACTAGGCCAATAAAAATAGAACTTATCAGCAAACGAATGACGAAATATATTCTTTTTAATAGAAACCAATTTAGGGGGGCACAACTCAGTGTAACAGAATTTTTAAGCACATCAACTCTACAAGAAAAACGAGAGATGAAAAAAAAGCATCAAAATTATGAGCAGCACAATAAAAAATACACATATAGTACTCAAAATTCCCAATCTAAAAACGCAATAAAAAATCAAGACTTAATTTTGAGCGAATCATTTACCCCTGAAGTTTCAGATTCATCGAGATCATTATTAAATACATTTCGGAACTAAAAAACAATTCAATGTTATATACCAAAACATGCAAAGCCTATTTAACAAAATACAAATCTTAGATGCTTATTTGGACCAAGAAACCTCTCTACATGCAATATGCATCACAGAATCCTGGTTAACAGGAGATAAACTTAAACTATTGCGACTCAACAATTACAGTACTGCAGCATCCTTTTGTAGGGAAAAACACGCAGGAGGCGGAGTATGCATTATTACTAGGAACGACCAAACTTATGAAGAAATTAAATATGTAAAAGAAATGTCAGTGGAATATGTCATAGAAGTTTGTGCTATCTATATAAGAAATTTAAATATTGTATTAGTAAGTCTGTATTGGAATGGTAGAGAGACCCATGTTTTTTACTCGCGACTTAAATCTATTTTGGAATATCTTGACAAAAAATTTAAAAAAACGCAAATTATATTTGGCGGAGATTTTAATATAGATATGTTAATTAATTCAAAACAAAGCAACGAACTGATAAATTTTATGTTAGAATATAATTTCATTCAACATATAAACGAACCAACACGCGTCACAAAAACGTCGGAAACTTGCCTAGACCACATCTTTACAAATTTTTTGAATAAAAACATTAGTACCACAGTACAAGAACTTGGCTTTTCAGACCATAGAGGCATAATAGTGTCAATTAAAACATGTACACAAATTAAACCAATTGTTTGGAAGATGACGAAACGTTTGTACAACAAAAATAACATAGAACGATTCAAAACCGAATTAAAGGATATAGATTGGAATAATGTAATAAAAGACATAAACAATATAAATACAAATTACGAATTGCTAAATAAAATTTTGCAAAATATATTAAACAAATGTATACCAAAAAAAGTTATAAAACTATCTTATAAAGTAAAAAAAAATTGGCTAACTAAAGGTTTAAAAATATCCTGTAAAAATAAAAGACTACTAAATATCCATTCTTCATTTTCAAAAAATCCTATCCTAATAAAACATTTCAAACAATACAGTAAAGTTCTAAAACAAGCAGTATATAAAGCAAAAAAACTGGATAACATAAAACGAGTACAAAATTCCGATAACAAAATAAAATGTATTTGGAATATAATAGCAGAACAGACAAATAAACTAAGACAAAAGGAAAAACAAAATATTTCACTGAATCAAAATAACATTGTACATCGAAACCCAAAACGTGTGGCAAACCTATTTAACGAATATTTTATTAATGTAGGGAAAATAAATGAAGGAACTCATTCTAAAGAACATTCGCAATTCACAGAAAGTACAGTAGAAAATAGTATATTCATAAAACCTGTAACACCAATTGAAATAAATAAAATATTAAAAAATTTGAAAAATAAAAACAGTTGTGGCATAGACGATATACCACCAAAACTACTAAAAACGTGTGCAGACGAACTTACAGTACCCTTCTACCTCTTAGTAAACCAATCGCTTGCAGAAGGCATATTTCCAGACAAATTAAAAATATCAGTTATTAAACCAATCCACAAAAAGGGCTCAAAGAGCGACCTTTGTAACTTCCGCCCAATAGCAATATTACCTTCCCCTTCAAAAATATTTGAAAAAGTAATGTACGACAGAGTTTATTCCTTTTGCGAAAAATACAAACTTTTTAACGAATCACAAAACGGCTTTAGGAAAAATTGCTCTACATCTTCTGCTGTCTTTAGCTTTATACAAAAAATATTGGACATTATAAACAACAATAAATACGCAATTGGACTTCTTCTTGATATGAAAAAAGCCTATGACAGGGTACAATATGATACACTGCTAAAGAAAATATATAACTTAGGAATTCGTGACACAGCTTATAAATGGTTCTCATCCTACTTACAAAACCGAACACAATACGTAGAGATACAACACTTTGACGATAAGACGGGTGAAATAACAAATATAAGGTCAGATGCACAATACATGACAGGATCTATACCACAAGGCAGTGTCCTTGGAAGCTTATTATTTCTAATTTATATAAACGACCTACCAAAAAACTTAGATACACCCTGTACTTTATTTGCAGATGACATATCAATAGTAATTCAATGTAATAAAAATGACAACTTAAATAATAAAATTCAAACTGCTTTATCACAAGTCAATAATTGGATGTTAAATCATAACTTAGAATTAAACTTACAAAAAACTAAAACAATGCAATTTCGACCATATCAGAGAGAAGCTTTACAACTGCAACCAATCTTCAATAATGAGCATTTGGAATGTGTTCATACCTTTAACCTACTTGGAATCAATATCGACACCCACATCAACTTCAAACAACACGTAAAGAGCACGAAGGCTAAATTATCTAGCTTCACTTATGCTCTTCGCGAAATAAAAAATAACACCAACACCGCTACCGCGTTAACTGCTTATTACGCCTACACACACTCGCGACTTAGTTATGGGGTGACCTTGTGGGGAAACAGCACTGATGCACATGAGCTTTTTATAATTCAAAAAAAAGCAATTAGAATAATTACCAACATAGGACAAACTGAAAGCTGTAAGCCACACTTCCAGAAACTAGGAATCCTAACTCTGACCGGTATTTACATATTGGAAATGTGCAAATTCGTACAAAAACATCCCTCCCTATATTCTATATTGAAAGAAACACCTAGACAGTATTCACTAAGACCTAGTAGAGCAGCAAGACTAGTGTGTCCACCCTCAAAATTGACAATGCATAGTACAAGCCCATTTATAATGACTATAAAAATATTTAATCATATTCCACCTTACATAAAAAATGAACAAATATATAAAAAATTTGTAAATTCACTGAAATTATTTTTAGTAAATAAATCATATTATAATCTAAACGAATTTTTTAACGATAAACAAACATTGACATAATACAATATAAAGTTAAACATTAATATTTAAATAAAAATAATAAATAATACCTCATATGACTACATATAAATAATAAAAATATCATTACTACAAGACTATCAAATTAAAGGTTAATTAAATATAAATAGTGAAATCTTAATAATTATATATATAAAAAAGTAAATACTACAAATATATTATTGACTTAATAATAAAATCAGTAAAAATAATACATTTATTAAATTAATCTAGCCACAATATTTAATTAACAACTCTCACTTGTACTTTTGTTTAATCGCGAATTAAAGGTTTTGATTTTTATTTAAAATCCAAGATTAAGTAAAAACCAAGGGAATCCTACTCTTTCATTGCCATACCTAAACTAGGTTCATAATTTTACATGTTACTATTGTATAAACTCCAATCATTGTAACTCTGTACCTACCACCTGTATTATTATGGAAAGCAATAAATAAATAAATAAATAAAAATAAAAAATCAACACCATTCACACACAACTTCCTATACTTTGGCAAATAATTCAATGCAGTAAAATGACAGTTCCAGTGTGCCTACTTTCGGGAAAAAAAAAATAGTGATGTGGTATAAGTAAATGAATGTAATTATTTTTTAAATAATAATATCGTAATGTATGGAAAAACAATGTTTTGGCTCACAAGACTTTTCTTTTTTTATGGTGCTGTTAGCAAACGGCAACAATCCTGGAAATTTCATTTTTAACAACAAAAAAAAATTAAAACATAAGAAATTATGAAGTCGATTTTACATCCACTGTAACTGTTTTAAAGCACAAGGTATGTTTGGTAATTAATTATTTTCATTACAGTTACCTTAAAGATATAGTACACACCTCAAATTCAATTATTTAGAAATTTCTTTAAAATTTTATGCAAAACGAATGACAAATACTCGATTGTTTTCAATCATTCTCATTCAGTACTTACACTACGAAGTTTTAAATTGGTATCACTATTTTTCTATTTGACATTTCGATCTGTCAGTTTACTGCATTGCATTATTTGCCAAAGTATAGTGTAAATGTTTTCCATTTATACCAGAGGTCCATATTTCAATTCCTGGATATCAATATAATATTTATAAAATAATATAAAAAATACAATTGGTCTATAAAATTAGAATTACAACCGGGCGGTCTTATTTTTGAAAACCAATTTATTCCCAGACAACCTTATAAATCCTTGAAAACCTGTAGACTTTTGCATGAGTTTTGAGAAACCTAAATCCAATACTGATCACAAACTACATAATATTATTTATATTACACTAATAAACCTAAATCTTCTAGGACCACAGTTGTACAACCTACTTAAATAAGAAGTAAATTAAAATATTACTATGAAAAACACACTAGTTAAAAAAGCACAAAACAACAAACAATATGGTCAAATAATGGTTCTAAATAAAATGAAACAAGAATAACTTTAACACAACTTTAAATAAAAGAATACTTAAGTTTTCAATTCTAATAATATGAATATTTTATAGAGATACTTGTAAGCTGCAAAATTTCATTAAAGAAAGAAAAAGAAAGAAAGAAACTCATTTAAATACTATGTTTACATTATGAAAACTTGAATATTATGTAAAGGATTCTGACATACTTTATCTTTAAAAAATTCAATAAATTCCTGTTGAAAACTCTAAAATAATATTATTTAAAATTAATTGATTAATTAAATCATTAAATAAACTAGTCAAATGCTTTCTTGAAAAGCTGTTTCATAATGCAAAATACTTCATTATTAAAGTGTCATCACTAATATAAATCTTCACATAAATGCAGTAATGTGTATGACATTTAAGACGGTAAAAGTTTTTAGTGTCCTTAATTTGTATCCTTAATACTTTTCTGAAATGAAATAAAATAATTTTCAAATAATTCAATTTGAATCAATTATTTTCTCTTCAAACTTACCTTCCATCAAGAGAGTCATTCCATATTTTTTTTAAGGACTATGGTTTATGAAATGTCCTAGGCCACTGTCAATCAACTAATGTATGTCTCAGAATCCAATACAAAATAAAAGAACTAAATATAAACTAAAAAAAATAACAAAAATGAACACACTTCTAATGAGATGGCATCTAATTTCCCACTCACGATAAGATCATCTTCCCGGATTTTATCAGAGTTCTTGCTTGCTGCACGGAAGGTTGCAGCAACATCCTTCTGTTCGTCCTTCGTCAACAGAGTGCATTTCGCTGCAAGCTTGCGGCTTGTGTTTCCCATTCTAGAAAAATACACTCATCATACACTTTCCACTTATAAGATAAGACTGAAAACGGAAGTTCACTGTAAGATAATCACAAGATTACACTACTTTAAAGTACTACATGCCTAACGTCACTCAAGGCCTGCTATTTTATTCATAGCATTATTTCATTGTGAACTCTAATTCAAAACAAATTTAATTTTTGTCCTACACCTCATAAAGACCTAGATCACCTTAAATAAAAGTACTGAGGTGACCTTCCACAGCACGAACAATATAGTACGTAACTCACGTGCTTTACTGCCAAAAAAGGAAAACAAATAGTTTGTCCACAAAAACAAATAAGTAATTATTATTTACCTTTGTAAACACCGCGTAACTATGAAATTATACAAGTTAAGTCTTAGTTTCTATCATTCTACCTAAATATAACTTTAAAAATGTACTGCAGAGTATAATTTCGCGTATTTTTTTAATGGATATAAGAATTAACACAAAAAACAAAAATCGATTTTTATTTTCCTTTGAATCAACAAATATAGACTTATAGAGGTTACCTGTCAAGTTTTTATTTTTTTTTATTTTCAAGTATCGGCTGACACAAGATATGTAAAACATCTATGTCTAAACTAAAACCCTACACTACAACGCACGACCAACATATCACGAGACGGAATATAAACTGCATGCATTTCATGCTTGCTCTACTACTCTTGTACGAATTATGTATTACGTACGTAGTTACTGTTTTTTGCCTTCTATACAATACTACATGATGATTATTGAATTCAGAAACAACAGTTTTGCTAAACAAGAAATTTTTGCTTGGATAAACAAATACATTTTAATTATCTTTATACAGTCTTAAATCATTGTTTTTCATTAAACCATCTTCTCAATAGAATATGCGTAAAAATCTCCAATAGATACCAAAATCCCCAAATACATTAAAATATCAAATGAGGGAAGTTTATTTTATTAATAACATTGGTGATTAATTACGATTACGCTTGATCAGACATCGTACTAGGGACTAATGATAGAAAAAACCACATCAAAATCGGATCATCCAAACGCGAGATAATCGTGGACAAACATACATACTTACAGGTCAACTGATAACCTCCTTTTTTGAATTCGGTAAAAAATATAAGATATCCACAAAACAAGTTAGGGTTTTGATGAGATCTGTATTGTCATTCAATATAGGTATAGCAGGTTAAGCAGCCTTCGGCGCGGTCGGTTTAAGGATGGGTGATCGCCGTCTAATATTTTAAAACAACTTCCGTGCTTCGGAATTCACGTTAAGGAGTCGGTAAATCTATATATATATCGATATATAGGCCCGTTATATCGTTGTCGATGAGAGCATGCTAGCCCTGCAGGTGTTGTATTCTATTATGAATAACTCTTTCGGGTTTGTCAGACAGAAGCATTCTGACATCTACCAACCAGCACTGGGCCAACTTGGTGGTTATTTGCCTAAACCTCCTCGTCACCCAGAGGAGAGAATGGCCTATCATCGGCTGTACACATTCATTGAGACACCCCGAGACAGGCCGAGCGCGGTTGTGTACAATGCGCTTTAGTATTTGGTAGTCTTGCTTGATACAAAGTTTTCGAGGCTGTTTGTTATTAAAAAAGTAATGGGTTTAACATAGTGAACCTGTTGTTATACATATTGGTAGCTGGCGATATTTGTTCTTTTTTTATAGAGAGTTACTGGTTAAGTCGATCTAGATCCGTTAATGGCGTGTAGTACCTACCCGTCTTTTCTAACTGATTTCACTACGACACACTCTACCGCAAACTCTTGAGATAATCGACTTTTGAATTTTATAAAAATAGGTGATTTTTTGCTTTTAAAGCAGCCTATATATTTTGAAATTGGTGCGCTTTTTTATGATGTATTATTATTTATTTCTTACATACAGATTAAGATGCTCTACGATCTTAGTAACCAAAATTCTACGTAGGATTAAGAAATACATAGTTCTGAGCGATTGAAAGTTCAAATACCTAATCAAAATATTTTTTAACAGTTTATTTTTCTGTTAAGAGTAATATCTAAAAAGTTATTATGGCAGACGTTTGGCAGATGGCACATAGTGAAATCAGTTATAAAAGACGGGAACTACACGCACTTAACGGATCTGATCGAATTAACCAGTAACCCTGCGCTTATGAGTTTTTATTTAATTATACTTAATTGCATTCAAGATGAAAAAATACATTCTAAAAGGATATTATTATTTAAATAAAAATTTGTGGTCTTATCCCCAACAAGCGATTTCTTCCAGACAACCATGCAAGTTTTTAGTTTTATGTTTTCATCTACCTTTTTATAATTTAGGTATACCTTTGATAAATCTTTTGACGACCACTTTGGCGATGGGGTAAACCTGTCTGCCTCAGACACTAGTGGTTGCAGGTTCGATTCCCGGATCTTCATCTATTTATGTATTTATATTCTAGGTTCCCCTTTAGTTCGCTACATGGCATCCCATAACACAAGCTATGCTTACATTGGGTTCATGTAGTTGGTATGATTGACTGGGGATTTTATTATTTATATATTACAGACTATATGAAGAGAGGTCGCTAGTCTTGTGGACCTTAAAAGGGGTCTTTCTACCATGAAAAAAAATAAATGTTATACCTACTGAGAAACAAAAATAACTGGCATCTGTCTCATTTATTTATTATGTGTTGTTCTTAATAGGAAAATACAGATATGTACAGGTGAAACATTATGGTCTGTACATTTGAATCATACACCGTTGTAAATACACACCACAGTCCAAATGGTCGATGCCAACGTCATACCAATATAGGTTATTACAGCTCTGTATAATATACGGCTTTCAACTTCTTGCAATACGTTGCGATAAAGCACCACTATCATATGCAATTGTGGCGGTAAAGTCATAGCTGTCGCAGCTAAGCGAACTCTAGGGAACAAGCTTTTTGGCATCATAGATCCCAGTACTGTTATGGCCAGTAAGGTCGCAGTTATCACCAAACATTTATCAGTACTGTTGGGACTCATAAATCTACCTACTAAATAGCTCCAATGAGCTAGACATCCCAGTCGTGCAAACCATATTGTATTTATGGCAACTGTGCTTCCGATTAAAATACACACTGCCGTTATTAAACTCATGATTTAGACAACAAAATATCATTATTATTACCAGATTAAACATCTTTACGTCTTAAATTTATTGATAAGGTGTCTCATTTTTCGTTTCTCGTTTGTAATGGAATACATCTTGTTTGGTTTTATGGGATAAATATCCCGTTGGTTTTACTTTACATTTTTCTTTGTTCCATCTTTCTAAAATATGTCAAATTATTTGTCAGTCATTGGCACAATAATTGAAGAATATACGTCATTTCCACTTTTCCAGTAATAGTATCTCCTATAGTGGTTATCAGTGGTGGTTTCTGAACGTATTGCAGATTTTAACGCGTATCGTTTTTAAACGTAATATTCGAATTGCCTAATTGGGGAAATTACAATTTTAGTGTAACATCGCAAAAAATAATGTTTTCTTTACAATAAATGAATTTAGAACTATAAATAAATATGACGCTCAGTTTTCTATTGGATTAAGCATAAACTAAATCAATTATTTCATAAAAGGCACAAGACACATATTTTGTTAAAAATGTAGAATTGTTTAACTATAATAGCTCCTCTATGTTTTCATCGAAAATCCACAGTATACTTACTACTTAACTAGGTATCTATTAAACAAAATAATTGAATTTAAGGGACCTTTTCAAAATAACCGATTCTACTATTATTGGTACGTAACGCTCGTATGTGTTGGAAGATTTTATTCGAATGAATTGAAAAAAACATCCCTTAAATCAAACATAAAAATGTTTCTTTTTAGTCACTACTTATTTGATAATTTCAAGTTTTGTTTCATCTCACTTTATAGCGTAATTGAATTGAATATTTTTGGGGAATTTCTGTCTGAGATTTGGCATCCCAAATTATCGTGACTTGGCTTTTGGTTTGGTTTTCTTTGCTGCTGCCAGAATTGTAATAACAAAACAAGGTTTTCATGAGTTCATAAGATTTTCAAGATGACTTTAACAACTAAAATGGAGGTGGACCCTGCGAAGGGTGAAGGTTTTCGGCCATATTACATCACGAAGATTGAAGAGTTGCAGTTGATCGTCGCCGAAAAATCTCAGAATCTTCGTCGGCTCCAAGCTCAACGTAATGAACTTAATGCTAAAGTACGTATGCTTCGAGAAGAATTACAGCTCCTGCAGGAACAGGGATCGTACGTGGGCGAAGTTGTCAAGCCCATGGACAAAAAGAAAGTGTTAGTAAAAGTTCATCCTGAAGGTAAATTTGTGGTCGATTTAGACAAAAACGTAGACATCAATGATGTGACTGCTAACTGTCGTGTGGCTCTGCGGAATGAAAGTTACACATTGCACAAAATTCTTCCCAACAAAGTAGATCCCTTAGTATCCCTCATGATGGTGGAGAAGGTCCCAGATTCTACATATGAAATGGTAGGTGGTCTGGACAAACAAATCAAAGAGATCAAAGAGGTTATTGAGTTGCCTGTAAAACATCCTGAGTTGTTTGATGCTTTGGGTATTGCCCAACCTAAAGGAGTACTACTATATGGACCTCCTGGTACTGGAAAAACTCTGTTAGCTCGCGCTGTAGCTCATCACACTGAGTGTACATTTATCCGAGTATCTGGTTCAGAATTAGTGCAGAAGTTTATTGGAGAGGGAAGTAGAATGGTAAGAGAGTTGTTTGTCATGGCCAGAGAACATGCCCCATCTATCATCTTCATGGATGAAATTGACTCAATTGGTTCATCTCGTATTGAGTCTGGAAGTGGTGGTGACTCTGAAGTTCAAAGAACCATGTTAGAACTGTTGAACCAGCTTGATGGGTTTGAGGCTACAAAGAACATCAAAGTTATCATGGCAACTAACAGAATTGATATCCTAGATCCAGCTTTACTTAGACCTGGTCGTATTGACAGAAAAATTGAGTTCCCTCCACCAAATGAGGAAGCTCGTTTAGATATCTTGAAAATTCACTCCCGCAAGATGAATCTGACTAGAGGTATCAATCTTCGGAAGATCGCAGAGCTGATGCCTGGTGCTTCAGGAGCTGAAGTTAAAGGTGTTTGTACTGAAGCAGGCATGTACGCACTTAGGGAACGTAGAGTCCATGTCACTCAGGAAGATTTTGAAATGGCTGTAGCAAAGGTGATGCAAAAGGATTCTGAAAAGAATATGTCCATTAAAAAGCTTTGGAAGTAGTGGAAATAGTGATTTCATCTAAGAAAGTTTTAATAAAATTTTGTGTCTTGTATCTTTTAATATAGTGTATTAACAAAAAAAATTTGTCTTTTAATTATAAATTCCTATAACCTTCATTTAACAATGTTAAAGTTAAAAGAACTTAACAATTTGCTATTACTAGAAATTCTAGCACACTTGACATTTTTTTATGTAAAGTCTGCACTGTGCAAGTTCCTCCAATTTTTCTTCAACTCACTTCTTTTGTTATCAATGTCATATAAGCAATGTTTGTACTTACCTTATTTGCTGGTATTAATAAATAAGCTAAGATTAAGTGTATTTAGTTTTACTCATAAATGTTTAGTATTGATGCACAATGGATGGTTATTTATGAGACTAGGTCCTGCCGAGTACAAGAAATATGGTGGGTAAAAATCCAGAAGTTATCGCCATTAAATGTGCATTGTGCATAACAAATAAACATATGTAGTCATGCTTGTTTGCATGCTGATCTCATTCAAATGGTAAGGATGTGATGTGCCTTGAAAGCAAAATAATTAGGGTATAATATAAATTCTGGAATCTTTGATATGAAAAAGTATTTATTTATTTATTGAGGTATATCAACAATAAACATAATTTTTTTTGTACGGGATACAAATTTAAAAATACAAATTCTTGTATGTTTACCAATAACAGATATACACAGCATTTAAAATAAAATATCAATGACAAATTTTGTATACACATATAGCAATAATCTAATATACAAAAATAGTAACTAATGTAATGTAGCTTAAAAAAATAAAGTTTATAACAGAAATGTATACAGTTACAAATTTATACAACAAGTATGAGATCATAATTTAACTTCACTTACTGAGAAAGTGAGAGGAAGCTTACAATTTTGGTTCTTACTTCTTTGCGAGAACAGTATGGATACAACTTAAAATATTAGGTAAAAAGTAAAAAACTCACAATCTTTATAGACTTTATTCAAGATGTCCTTTATTCAAGATGTCCTTTATTCAAGATGTCCTTTATTCAAGATGTCCTTTATTCAAGATGTCCTTTATTCAAGATGTCCTTTATTCAAGATGTCCTTTATTCAAGATGTCCTTTATTCAAGATGTCCTTTATTCAAGATGTCCTTTATTCAAGATGAGCGCGCTTTCCTTAAAATGTTTAAAATTCATCCAAATAAAAAACGGTTTTTTATAGTTTTATAAGGATATATCTAAATATAAGGATATAATAAATATCTGGGATATTTTTTATTTTTGGTACTTTTTTGAAGACCTGTATGGTCTTACTGTTAATCCTCAAAAGACGCAGTGTATAAAATTGGCAGTAATAAAATGATCCCTCGGGTTAATTGGAACTCACTACCGCAAGTAGAATTCAACGGTGTCTACATACTTTTTAGCCGGACTGTGAAAAATTTAGGTAAGTATAATAATAGATTGCACACTATCCTGGATAACACAGATTACTGAGGTGAGTCTGAAGATCTTTGCCATATGTTTTTTGTTTAATAAGTATGTTTATGTATTATTAATATGTAAGTCTATATATAAATAATATTTATGTAGATTTATGATTAATATGTATGATATGTAATTATTTGTAAGTAGTCTATTATACGAAATCTGTACCACCGCCCACCCTTATTTCCTCTATTCATGTCCTGTCCTTACTGGGTTGCCTGGCTGAGATCGCTTTGAGCGATAAGGCCGCCTTTGTGCAAATGTTTTAAAATGTGTCCTAAAATGTTACTAATGCTGTTGGTGTACAATAAAGAATTATTATTATTATGTCTGTACAAATACGAATATTATTGTGTACCTATATACTTATTTAATATTATGCATTAGGCGTTCATAGAACGTTTAGAATGTTGTCTGTATTGTGTGTTCGATTTAGGAAAAAAATATTTTTAATGATAAGTAGGTAGGTACCTAGGTATTGTTCATACTTTAAAATTTGTAAACACTTCTAAGTGCACAAAATTCAAGTTTAATCTGCAATTTAGACTATACTGGGTGGAATTATTGAATGAATGGAGGGAAAGTACTCTAAAATAATAGAGATAGCAAATAGGATTGCTTGATGGTAATTCGTGGTCCAGGCTATTCCAAATATGAAAAATCTTTCCCGGGGCTATTACAAATATGAAAAATATTTCGTTATTTAATAATAATTATTGAAATGTACCACATTAATGTAATAGCACCGGTAAAAAAGTAAATAATAAAAAGTTGTTTTTGTGTTATCTTCCGTATTGAAGTGTTTATAGGGCTGCAACAGTGTAATTGAATATCATCGATGTTTTCTAAACTCGAATATAATATCATCGAAGTGTGGATTAATGTGGATTAGGTCGTACTTTATTTCAGCGCTACTCTGCGCAGCCCCATCGACGTTCACCGGCAATATCGTACCTCCACCCACTTCTTTGTTACCAGCCTCTCAGCCTGCTTCGCAAAACGTCTCGTCTCCGCTGAAACCCAAATCTCCGCTCCCCTGTCTTTCTAAGGTATAAAGACCGTTGGACCGACGTCTCAGCCCTTTGCGGCAGATACAGTCCTAAAATTCAATATAAGAAGGCATCCAACATGGGTGACTCTATCAAAGTCAAGATCTCGTGTATTGACGATTACAGTAACCTTTCAGTAAGGGAGCTTCTTACTGAAAATAAGCTTGAGTACCACACTCACGCCCTCCCTGAGGAGCAAAACATTCGTGCCGTGCTATCAATAAAACAAGTTAAAGTACCAAGGTTCCCCTTCGCAGCTGTGTACAAAATGCATAGGAGACGGGGTAAACAAACAATCCCGTAGGGAAGTCCATTTTTCAAGAGATTCACACCGCGTGCTGTCTCTAAAACGTCCACATTGAAAAAACACATAAAAGAAGTTATATGCCCACTCGCCACCGAACTGCTTCGTCAAGCCCAGGTGCGTCAAGTGCCTTGATTCTCATAGCATTATGGAGTTCTCTCATACACCCGAGTCTACCACAGATCCGTCTTGATTATTGTACGGCCAAACAGGCCAGATTGCAAACTATATCCAAAGGCAATCAGGCCAGTTCAGCTCCAGAATGCCATGACCACATCGACGAAAGCTTTCGGCGCCACTGTCGGCGCCAGCCCTGAAGGTTTTAACGGTGCAGTCTAACCGAGTTCGCTCCCTTACTTAGGAAACTTCAGTACGTCCTACGTTCGTTTGCTTTCCCGTCATTCCCTTTTCTGAATAGGGGGGAACCTAGAATATAAATACAGATAAACACCCAGACACGGAACATTTATTTTTTTCTTGTTCCGTGCGGGAATCGAACCAGCAGCCACTGGCGTCTGAAGCAGATAAGTTTACGCCACGGTCAAAAGCTCACTCCACGGGTGACAAATCTTTTCCTTGGCGGAAAAAAGTTGAGATGCTTTTCTTTTTCCCGCTTTAGATGGCTTTGCACAAAATCATTACCTATAAATATCTACTATTGAATATCGATCAATATCAGATAATAACACTATATCAAATATAATAATGCAACTAATAAGTATAATAATGACACTTTATTTCATTTTATGTTTTATAATATTTAATTTTATTTTAAAATTCACTATTTATATTGAATAAACAGCACTCATAAAACATCGATGCTTACGATCTTATTACGTTTCCAAAAAAACTAAATAATACTCACTGCCATTTTTGTTCGTTTGCTAGTTCTTTTAATTTTATTAATATTTTTTAATAAAGCTTGCTTGGGTAGGTACGAGTACGTGCTTTCTGTGTTCCGTATTTTGTCATACCGCCGCGCCGATTGGAACCATGAACGTATTACGATGTGGTTACATACTCAAATTCATAACATAAAAAATGTTCTAGGAAGGCCAATTAGGTAAGTATTATAATATATCATATTTCATTGCAAAAGTAATATATCATTTCGACTTTTTTGTGCAGAACAATAAAACATTTTCTATTCTATTCTAAAAAGGGTTCATTATATGTATTAACGATTACTAAAAGCTTCCTGATGGTGTAATATCATGCTTTACTGTTGTAATGTCATGCTTCACTGTTGAGTTATTGTGCAGAGCCACACTCTGAACAATAACTCATTATCACAACAATACTTTCCATGGTCTATTTCAAGACAGGTATGTACTTGATATGGTTTTACTAGGTATCATCATCCACAGCCAGTAGGTATATACCCTCAATATTTACGTTTGTATTAAAAGTTAATTAGTAAAAAAAACTTTTGGTTGTGTACCTATTTATTGACAATATTATTTTTTTAAATGAAGCTTGTATATACAAATGAAGACTTTAGGTTATATATTTCATCATTATATTTTTCAGTTCTTGCATTTAATAAGACTCGATTCAGTCCTGGTCGGGAGATTTTATTTGCTTAGTATATTTTTTCAGATCTACTTATTTATACTTAAATATATTTCATGTACTTAGGTATATTTAATATATATAAACCTATATCATATCATGAGTAAAATAATACATAACCCTATGTATTTCTTAGAAATTTGATTTTTGTACGATCTTATAACGTATTTATTTCAGAACCAATGTGCAATATATGAAGTATGCCATAGTTTAAATAAAACTACTTTTTAACCGGATTCATCGCGTATAATTTATAGACGCCGAAACGTCGAGAAAAATTAGTTTTATTTTAATTATGAATCGCGAAAACTTCAGACAATATTATACCATAGTTGTAGCAAATTGAAGATACGAAATGGAAGTTCAAGCAGGTATTATTCAACAAGAAGACAATAATGGAGTACCTACAAGAAGTTGCAGATATTTGACCTGCACCACAAATGCGTGTGATTAAAAACGAATTGATTTGTGGTTGTTTAAAACAACATTATGTATGTGCCTATAGTTTTAAAACCTGTGCTTTATATTATTTATGTAATGTGACTTTTTATTTATAAATGGACCAAGAATCCCATAAAAAAAACATTCCTTTATTTTGGAAAAGAAATAAAAATGCATTCAAAGATTTTTCTAAAATTTGCTTGCTTCACCCAGAAATCGAATCGAATAAAATCTAAAAATGAAGATTTCATGGTTTTTCTTTCATTAAATTAACCTAGTATGTTACAGAGATTTCATTCTTGTGATTGACCCTAACTATCGACGCTTTAAAAAGGGTGTCATGTCAGGTGTATGTAAAATAAAAGCAGAGGGCGGTGTAAGTACAGATTCCATGATTGTAAACACTTTGAATCTATCTATTTATACTTTGTTAAAAATATTTTAATTTACCGACTGCGCCATGTCAATGAAACAAGAGCACTGGCTTACTACAACTGCTTAATTCATCATTATACATGGTAGGAGGGTAGACGCATATTTAAGTCGGTTCGATTCCCGGGAAAAGCGAGCGAATTTTCGAAAATCCATGAATGCAGTTTTATTTTTTTTCTAAAAAAAGGATGTTTCTTTGGAGTAAAATTTGCTATCTCTATTATTTAGAGTACTTTCTCTCCAGAGGGAATTCAAAAATTCCACCCTGTATAGTAAGAATTAAAAGCTTTTCCAACTATTTTTATATTAAGAAATACGTCAAAAATTACAAAAAAACCTAATCTTACGCGGCACACACGCCGAACGAAAGTCAGCGCTCGGCCACGGTATAGATATCTACAGTGATTCAACTCGGTTCAGTGATTCAGTGATTCATCTTTGAAATAAATGCCTACAGAGCGCCGAGGTCTGTTCACAATTTAAATACTGATAGGGCTTCAGTATTTCAATTAATTTTGCCTACTTTGTGTTTACTTCCATTTAGTTTCGAGACTACAAATATACATTTTATACATATATAAACAAAAAAAATACTTACTTTGTAAATTGAATAGGAAGTGTTCAACAAAAATGCGTTTTGTGTCAAAAAACCAAGTTTACGTTTGAATAACAAATCGGTCTTGCAATTAGTGAAGTAAATACTTGCGCCTCGACAGAGACGTACGAAAAGATGTACCTACTTACATATTATTAAATTTTAAAGTACTTATCCGTTTGTGTGAAGTTGAATTACTGTAGATATCTGAACCGTGGTTTGGCTTATGTGTTCCGTGGCGGTACAATCAAATACACCGAAAGTCAAATGAGCCGCCCGCGCCGACAATACGCTATTGGCTAGTCGACGCGGTCGGCTTTGTGCTATTATGCGACTGAGAACATGTTACGAGCTCGTAGTTCGTACCTTGTACGAGACACCTACATAGATTTGTTATGGAGTGAAGTGCAAGGGTTTTTGGAAGACGTGCCGCTTGTTAGCTTCAGAGGTATGTACTACTAGCACGACGATGCTCCGGTACATTTCGCCAGGAATCAGGAATGTGCGTGTGTACCTACATGTCTCAAGAGTACGGTGAAAATCTGGTCAGGTGCATAGGACACGGCACCTGACCTTACAACTTAAGATTTTTTTCTGTGGGGCTCGGGTTAAAGACTTGGTGTATGTTTAAATGTGCGACGACGGTCATAACACTCATAGTCCAGGTTTTTCTCTTCTAGTCGCCATTTTGAAAAGTGATTACCTATAATAGAAAGTAAGAGTTTAAGAAAGTTTAATATCGATAGCAGCCAACGGTAACAACTGTACAACCCTATACTTGATCCACCGAAACAAGTTAATGCGCGCGTTCACCGTTCACTGGCCCGCGCCATACGCACCGCACGCAACGGACTACACGGTCCACCACTGGTGGCCAACGCGGATAGATTTGAAACATGCCCGCTGGCCGCCGTTAAAAGTTGTTTCGCTGTCCACCAGTGGTGGCCAGCGGGAATGATCGGTTTTTAAGACACCTTCATTTTCTATTTGCCAGCATTTATTGACTGTACGTATAGGATACGTGAAAGGTCTCGTCCGGGAACATAACAGGTGTGCCTTCAACGCGTTGATGTTTCATCATTGTAAGGTGTCTAAAATTTCATGCCTTTCCGTTAGTAACATTCTTTTTGATCCACATCTTTGAAACCGAAATCCTACTGGTTACTAAATCTGGCTACTCTTAAAATAATGTTTTAAGAGTTTCCATAATATCGGTATCTCCTTTCTCACATGTCGAGTATTTCATTTTGCCCTGCATACAGATTGAAATAGTCTTGTACGTCTTTTTCTTGGTGTGGATTTTTTTGTGATGTGGAAGTTGCGACTACGCTTTCTTTAGTGCAAGTTTTTCCAAATATGCCTAAAAAAGAAATAAATCCATATATTTCCTATTCAATTATTTAGCGATGTGGAAATTGCTTGAAATCAGGTAAAATGTTTACGCGGGTACCCCCAATTTTTTCTATGACGAACATTTTTGAATGCAATCATAAGCCCTTTGTTGTCTTTTTTTTTGCGCAAAAACTTTGCACTGATCATAGATATAAGTATAAGAATATAAGTACTAAAGTAAGTATAGATGACCGTCTCGCGGTTTTTGCACTTTAGCGCCACACTGTATCCACTCTAGGAACCTTTTTGACCGAAACAACACTAGAATGCAGCCCGGGCGTACCGCCACTTTCAAATTTTCAGAAACCAGTACCAGTTATTACTATTGTGCAAACTGGGCAATACTAATAAGTTGAAATAAGCTGCACAAAGCATGATGCTATGCGAATAGGGAGTAATAAAAAAATATGCATCGCAGACAATTATTTATTTTTTATTAATTATTTGTGTTTGATATAATAATTATAAGCCATAGATTTGTTCGGGTCGTTTTCGTCAAACTCAATGCTTTTGCCACACAAATTGTTCACCTCCTTGCACCAGTAATTCAAAATCAATGCAATTCCTTTTCTTAACTCACTATCTCACTAGAAAGTCAGCATCCTATGTAAAAATATCACTTCACAAAAGTAAAATCTTTGATTTGAGATCGTAAAAACGCGAGGAGTGAACACTCTACTCAACGTACATTGTAGAAAACACTAACAAAAGAATTCAGCGACAAAAAACACACATACAAATAAGCAAATGCAACGAGTGCAAAAATTTGTTTGGTTGAATACTATACTATAAATTCCCCGCCTGGTACTATCGATATCGAACGCAGAAAAAAATACAAAAAGTTCCAGTAGTGCCCGGCACGTAGCGCTAGTAGTAATAGAATTTTGATATTTGTATGGAAGACAAACTAGCATGGCACTGATAATACGATGTTTCTTTAACTACTTTTAAACCTTTTCGGCATGATCAAAATTAATTTAAACACAAAAATAATGGCAAAATGCGGGCAATTCACATAAACTGAAATGAAAACTTTCAGGGAAAATGGACAGTAGGGCCAACATAGAGATAATAAACTTCAGAGGTACACCAACTGTGAAAGCACCGTGGTAGTACCTATAGCCAAACCTAAGCACAAAAAAATTACTGTATTAAATGTCAATTTGACTTATTTAGGTAGTTCTATAGAGTCATTTGCGCTGTGCAGTTGCGTCAACAAATGCTTTTTTACTACAATTTTTTTATTAAATTTTCATCTTTTTCTTTATATTTAGTGAAAATCAGGTAAATATTTTTATTACTAAAATTCATTATCTTCGGATTTTGGCAATTTCACATCGCAATTGAAAAATATTCTACTTGTTTATTTATCATAATAAAATTGAGGGCTTATTCAAAAAATCTCATTTGAAATATAAACTGACTGCCTGTGTCTTCGCTCTCTCCGTGTATCTCCGTAAAGTGTATCCTAATCATATTAGTGGATAATTAGCGGATGGTGTAGTGGTAACATAAGTTACCTTCTATGCCAGAGGTCCAGGGTTCGAATCCGGAATATATAGACCGGCTAAGTTCGCCACTGTGTGTGGCAGCTTTAAAAGTAATCGCGCCGTCGTCGTCAGTGAGCTTGGCTAGATTCTTGTCCTAAGTTTGGCTTCGTTCGTTCCTTACCCATCGCAGTGTAAATTCCTTAGTTTGACTCAGTAATGGCTTATTCTCCGTCTTCACCGGAAGTGAAGAACCATTTCTGGACCCTGGATCTGGCACTCGCACTGGTCTTCCTCACATACAGGGTGACTGATGACCAATTTTCGATACTGAAACAAAAATCGTGGCACGTGACCTGGTACGCGGATCGCTGCCAACGCCAGTGTAACCATGCGTTGCGTAATCAATTCTTTAAATTTCGCTTCAGTTTACACAGCAAATATTTAATATTAATATTTTAGTATATTTTTCTCTTCATGTATGATCTCAAACTATATGTCATGTCCTCGAATTTCAAAAGTGACCCACCAGTCACCCTGTATAATACATTCGAGTCATTCTAAGTGTGATCGCTCACATAATAATGTAATATTTGTAGTTGTAAATTTTCCGAACAATTATAAATAAATAAGGTATATCCTAAGCACTCCCGTCAGAAATCCTATTGAGTTTATGTATTTACTAGCTGTTTCGAATCCCACGGGAATATTTGGATAAAAAGTATCCTATGTGCTAATCCAGACTTTACACTATCACTATGCCAAATTTCATCCAAATCCGTTGGTTGAGCCGTTCCGCCGTGATTGAGGAAGAAACAACCATCCATCCATCCGACTTCCTACTTATATTGAGAAAGTGAAGACGAATAAAGGTATTTTTTTTTTTTTTTCCTGCCAAAGAATGACACCCTACTATGGCGCCCCAAAGGGCGACCACAGATAGGGAGGGGGTGAATACTCCTAGTACGCACTGGGCCCTGCACGGGGATAAATCCCCGCCGACAGTAGCAACCGCTCGCCGACGGAATGCCACCGTATACCCAGCCAGTGTGAGACTTCTACTCACTAAATACCCCCTTCTCCGATCCCTAACTCAAGAGCTATTCATAGATCGTGTAATGAGCTACCACCCCGTGGGATCCAGGGCGGCGCATCAGGCATCCTGACGGATAACCCGTAGTAAGACACTGTAAAGCTCAACGCAAGTGTAGAGAATGACTAGGGCTGGGAGCCCAAAAGGTTGACCAGATCCGCGGTGAACTGGTTTGGGGGGTCTGAGAGAACGTCTCTCGGTCTGCGGCAGGAGTGCGGCGTGACAGGGTTGACAGTATAGGAGACTGTCGCCCTAACAAGATTGTTAGGGTGGGACTCAGCACGTTGGAAGTGACCTGTTGCCAGGACTTTCAAGTGCTGTTGAATAGAGGGGAGCTCCAGGTCCCTGTGCAGGTCCGTGTTACGCACGTACCAGGGCGCGTTAGCTGCCCTTCTGCAGAATAGGTTTTGGACCACCTGTAGTTTGTGAAGGTGTTTGGGATTCGCGTGGGCAAAGACGGGAGCCGCGTAAGTCATGACTGGTCGTATGCAGACTTTATAAAGCGTACGCTTGTTACGAAGGGACATTTTACTATGACGTCCTAGCATGCTGGAGAGTCGGCCGAGATATTTCCTAGCCAGTTTGGACACCCTGGTGATGTGGGGTAAAAAGGAGAGAGTTTTGTCGAGAGTGACGCCTAAGTACTTAACCGTATTAGACCACGGTATGGGGACTCCCCGCATGCGGATCCGTGTGTCAAAGTGACCACGACGCCGTTTGTGAGAGAATTGGATGGCTGAACTTTTATCTGGATTGACCTCAATGCGCCACTTCGTGAACCAGTCACTGAGTTCGTCTACAGCCGATTGCAACTTTGCAACTATTGTGGACATTTGAATGCCAGTGCAATAGAGCGCGGTATCATCGGCAAAAAGGGCAAGTTCGACCCCTTTAGGTGGTTTGGGGATGTCGTTCGTGTAAATCGAGTATAGGGTAGGAGCGAGGACTGAGCCTTGAGGGACGCCAGCCCTGATTGGGTGGGGAGATGAGAGCGCACCATCGAATCTGAATCGGAAGGTGCGGTTCTTTAAGAATGAAGAAATTATACGGACTAGCCTATCAGGGAGTCCTATGCCGTATAATTTGTGGATGAGGCCGGCGTGCCAGACTTTGTCGAAAGCCTTGGCTACGTCAAAGAAGACTGCCGCTGTGGTTCTCCTCCTAGGGTAGAAGCCAGCAAGGGCGTACTCCACTATTCTGTGGACCTGCTGAGGGCAGGAGTGTTGGGGACGGAAGCTTCCGTGGCTTCCGTCTCGAATAAAGGTAGTCTACAAATTAAATATAGCTAAGTCATTTATAACTCTTCTTGTGCGATTTAATCGATGTACAGCGACATCTATCGAATAAAAGCAAACTAAAATTTTGTATATTATAAATGTGTAAGTTTGAATGGATGAATGTATGCATGTCTGGATGTTTGTTCCTCTATCACGGCAAAACGGCTGGATGGATTTATATGAAATTTGGCATAGTTATAGTTTACAGTCTGGAATAGTAAATAGGCTACTTTTTAACTCGATATTCCCGCGGGATTTGAAATGGTGTGGATAAAACCGCGCGAAACACCTAGTTTATAATATTAGTAAGATAAGAAGCAAACTTGTCTATAAAGACTTTTCCTCGTTGATATTTCTCTGTTTGAACAAAATCCACGCTTACGCCACTGAACTGCATTCTCAGATTTGTGCCTTTTAACCTTTTAAATTTTCCCTCAGGTAGATGGTCTTCTTTGCCTCCCAGTCCGTGTCAGTGTAGTGTAGCGATGCGCAGTCTTGGTCGCGATTCCTGCGATGACTGCCACGGTGTGAACTTGGCACCATATCTCATTTGGTTTTGATTTCTGGATATCATAGAAATGTTAGGTACATCAGCAGTTCTTTTTAATACTTCTTTGGCAGCAATTTTATCTTGCAGCTCATTCTGCATTCTCTCGAATTCGCTTTTAACTACGTTCCTGACGGGTCCTAACGTTCGATCGCAGTGCGCTGCCTCAAGATTCGTGTCGTGCAACTCGGCTGTTAAAATCTCTATTTTCACGAGCATGAATGCTTTCTGTTCCTTTCTATGTTTGAAGGCGTGGTCACAGGCTGAAATTTGGGGGAAAATTGTCACAACCAAAGTTAAGAGGCACAATTTAATCTCTGTTTTTGTCTTTGTTTGATATAAAATTTGATGTCTCATATCCATTGAAGTATAATGGAATTTGAAGTTTTTTCTAGCTTCTACTCTTTTTAGTGATTCATTTTTTCTTTGTTCTTTCAATTTGAGATGTGCCTAAAATTTTGAGGAGGGGTTTCATGTTCCCTCTAACGTCAATGACGTCTTTGTATCTATGTAGTACTTAATAGCGATAAATTTGGTTTTAAGTTGTATGACTTCGTTCTGTGCACAGTTATGCTCTGTGCGATCTTTTCTCCACTTTTGTCGCCACTTAGCTGTGCAGTCTGACCATCAGCATATGGTTTTGTCCATCTGCGTGGCTCTGACCCTCGCTTCATCGAGTTCCCTCAGGTAGATGGTCTTCTATGCCTCCCAGTCCGTGTCAGTGTAGTGTAGCGATGCGCAGTCTTGGTCGCGATTCCTGCGATGACTGCCACGGTGTGAACTTGGCACCATATCTCATTTGGTTTTGATTTCTGGATATCATAGAAATGTTAGGTACATCAAAGACACGTTTATATTACTGCGATGGGAAAGGGGTTATGATTGTCAAAATTATGATGTGTGCTTGCTATTGTCAGTCTGATCAAAACTCTTAATAAACAACATAGGTAGTTAAGTTTCTCGAATTCCTTGATTCATGAAAATAATTATTTACTATACATATTTTCTTTTGAGGTGCTTATGTAACTCCCAACAATGTCCTGTGGGCGGCCAGGAAAACCGTCCTGCGGGCGGCCATCTAATAACCCAGTCCGCCGAGCGAAGCCAGTCATGAGGGGCCTGCATAGAGCGCAGATGTTACGGGCCTTAGGTCAAGCATTCGTGGTGGCAGTTGCGGGTGGCATTAGCATGTACTTGTTCATTGGCGGACGTTAAGTTTTCATATTAATTGTTTACATGATCATGGAAGCATTAAAATACCGACTCCAACCTTATTTTCAAGTCCTTACTAATTTGTAAGAAGGAAACTTTACCAATGATTGAATAACTAAGTAGATAGATGCCCTCAGTGTTTCGTACATTCAAAAACAACACCTAATTGTAGATACTGTTCAGTGTCGAAGAGAATCCTTAAAGATGAAAAATAAGTACCTACACCTTCGTAGGTATATAATATACCTTACTTCCATGCTGGACTGCGAGCGAGGAAAAAAATAGAATGTGCCAGCTGCTTCTCTTCCCGAGCATACTGTAAAAGTCGGTTAAGGGACACAGGTTTTATTGGAGGTTTTTTTCTGGGCGATAGGCTAACCCCCTGTCACTGCAATAGTCTCTCTCCATCATTATCAAACGTGATGTCAGATGGTTTTATTACTTCTTGTGTTCTGCCTAACCCATAAGGCTGCAAACTGGACGGCATGGCAGCGACAGCGAGAGTGACAGTGGCGCGGGCAGCGACGTGGGGAATCTGGGCCGTTTTCGACGCCAGCGGGCGCTCGAGCGATTTGTCGCGGCTTCATACAAACTCAATACTTTCTATCGTGTATTGAGCCGCTTGGCTGTCGCTGCCGTCCAGTTTGAGTTATTCCGTTAATCCACCCTGCATGTTCTTAGTGTGTACAGGCATGTATAAAAATAAAACAAACCTTATAGACAAAAACATACAATGAAAAAAATAATTGCTATTATCATTTCTAACAAATTATCTTATTTTAATCGGTGGCAACAATGAAGAGTTAAAAGTAAAATTAAATAATAAAAATAGGTTTGACTTTAAGTACTATCAAAACAAACGAGGTACATCAATAGTGAATAGCTTTACCTAAAAGTAAATAAGAAAAAGTATTAAATTTGCTTAAGCTATTTTCAGAACCACAGAGAACTTTGGTCTGAAATTAAATAATGACATTTTAGATCTATAGGGTAGAAAGTTTGTTAAAGTTTTTAAGAAAGTTAATACAGTGTGTCTGTACACCGGTAATGTGATAGATAAATTTTATCGACAAAACCACAGTAAAAAAGCATTTTGCCCCTACTGTGTAGAAACGGCGGCCATTTTAATTTTTTGTTTACTGAGTTCGGATGAGTTTATTTATTAAGCAATATTTACAAAAAAAATATCAAAAACTCACATTAAACCTTTAAAAAATACTTGAGAGGTAAAAAATGTAGAAAAATATTGTTTTATTTTACTGTTTAAATGTTTTGAAAAAAATTAGGTCATTATACCTTTTTTATTTATTTTTGAAGTGCTAGGATATTGCCTAAGAACGAATATCAAGATCTAATCTTCAAATCACACAGTTTAGGAGTTGTGACTATTTGAATATGACACTTTAACTTGTCAGGTTCTTTATTTTAAAGAATCTGAAGAGTTAAAGGAAAATAAATGTTATTTTGACTACTCATTTAGATAGCTACACTGCTAAACAAAATAAAAAAAATCGTACATAATATGTACTTGTTTTAATAAAATTAATGCGTTTTCCTGTTTTCCTATATTAAAAGAAGTAGTAGTAGACAACTTCAAGACATTGGTGGATAATGGGCGATCATTATCTTCATGAGCCGAGAGACGCACACTTCTCGACGGAGGCCTCCCCCAGGATTCGTCATGTCGCCCGGACCCGGGCGCCGCCCTCATCCAGCGTTTGACGTTCGTAAAGTGTATAAAATTACCTACTACGAATAAAAAGTTTTCATTTTCATTCATTTTCATATTGGAATAATTCCTTTAATGAGACCAAAGATTTATTGTATGTTGAAGGTAAGAAATACTTGGTATTTCTGGATTGCATATTTGCTTTTTCAAGTGGTAAATCATTCGGGTTTTTTCATTTTTGATGAAATCGGGTGTCCATATATGTTTATTCTCATTAAAAGTGAAGTTATCCTGAAAAAGTAATTTAATTTATTTAAGTCCCGTTTTTATGAATCCTAAATATCTAAAAGGACAAAAATAACATTCTTGGTTCCCTGACAATTTTTTACAATTAAATAGATAGATTTAATAATTACACACAAATAGAAAACGCAAACACACGCACGAAATTTCTACTAGACCAATAAAAGATAGTTTACTTAGGTACCTACTTGAAGAGGGACATCCCCGACATTTTTCTTTTTTTCGTTTTGCGTTTTTTTTAATATACTTACCATTTAATAAAAAAAATATATCCACCGATTGAATAATAAGTACGATTGAATTCTTTTTTTTTATAAACTCCAGTTCTACTGACTGCGAACAACCAGTCATTTTGCACGTTAATACTTCGGCCAAGTTCAATTATTAGGAACAAACTAATCAGATATGTAACCCATTGCAAAATCAATATTTTATTGTTTCATTTAAAACAAAATTCACATATCTTTTATTGATGGCCAGTACTTTTTTAAAATCAAGAGTTTTTAATAAATGCTTCATTTCCAAGTTAGTCTCGGGACTTATTTCACGATGTAATATAAAGACTTGTCGGTATGAACTATTTTCATCGATATTAATGTTATCTAGTCTTACAAAATACACATTTTAAATGGAATCTCGTATTTTATAAATTCTTTACAATAAAATATGCCAATAAATTGGGTAAAAATGTTGTATTGGATTAATTGAAATACATACATTTCACTTTTCTAATTTCAAACACTTTTACGCACAACTGTAATCTAGTATCTTAGGGTGGATTTCCGGAATAAAAACTTGAATTTATCTTAATTCCGGAAATCCATCCGTGGGGTGGATTAACAGAATAACTCGTCCAGTTTGCAGCCTAAGGGATACAATACAGGCGTGTAGTTATGTATGTATACCTTACTGTAAGTAGGTAAGTACGACTAAATGGCTACATGAAATTTGAAAAAGAAGAAATTATCTAACAACTGGTTTTTGCTTGCGGCTTTGCTCACGTCACGGTAATAAATAAAAAAACTAAAATCCGCAGACAATCACATCAACTAGGGACATGGCCTCAAAGTAAGCAAACCATGCTGCGAACTAGGGGGTAACCTTAGAATATTAAATACATAAAATAAATAAAATACTTATGTAGATAAACGCCCAGGCCCGGAACATTTTTTTTTGTTCCGAGCGGGAGTCGAACCCGCAACCACTCTGGCGTCTGAGGCAGATGGGTTTCCTCCATCGCGTGAAAGACAGTCAGACAAATATCCAAATAAAATAAATAAAATAAAATAAATAAATAAATTAAATTAAAAATAAAATAAATAAAATAAAATAAATTAATTAATTAAATTAAAAATAAAATAAATTAAATCCCCAGACAATCACACCAACTACATGGCCCAAAGTAAGCATAGCTTAAATAATGAGATACCATGTAGCGAACTAGGGGGGAACCTAGAATATAAATAGATAAACACCCAGACACGGAACATTTTTATTTTTTTGTTCCGAAAGTTATAACATTAACTTTTAAAGTATTTACGAAAAGTTTATGCAAAGCAGGAGAGTAAATAAATTACTTCGTGTGCTCTCGGCGGGAACCAAACCGTACTCTAGAACCCGAAGTAAGTATTTCTTGATCATGCTGTTTATAATATTTTGTAAATAAGGCTAATAAGAACCGTTCGTTTTATTGCGCCTATTCAAATTTTTTTAAACATTTAAATTTTTCATTTTGTATGAAAAATCCCCTCCCTTATTGAAGGCGCCAACTCCTACCAACTGTGCGTGCGTCCGGCTGTCTGGACATTTTCTCGCAGAGCGTTGCTGCTTATCTAGGTGGCTAAGTCATCGTTTGTGACGACGATCTGTAAAGGTTTCATCGTTTGTGACGCTATAGTTTCCTCAACAAATCGAAAAAACTTTGGCCAGCCAGCCAGAATTTCGCATTTTCCAGCATTCCAGATCTGAGCCCCCAGAGGGTTTTGAGGATCCAGCTGGTATATAAAGGTATGTGACGCGATATGTGACAGCAACTAAAGTGGTTTTATCAAGCAAAACGCCATAATTTTCGAGTTAACACGAAAAACAAGTGGCCAGCCAGCCGGACGTTTCTGGCTGAGCCACTTTGTTTTTTCCTTATATCTTAGTAATTAAAGCAATTAGAACTGAGTTTTAAGTCTAAAAGGAATGTGACGCGATATGTGACAGACCTCATATAGTTTAAAACATACCTTACGCATGTGTTTAAGAGTTATTTCGATAAAGATTTTGATGACAGATGACAAATGTCCGGCTGGCTGAGCCACCCATTCCAGCGCTTGCAGACGGTCTAGAAAGCTAGATTCTTATCAAAAGGAATGTGACGGCGAAGAAGACAAGAAATCGTCGTATGTGACAGCTCTAAATACTGCCAAACAAAAAATATAAGCGATTATTGATTCTTTCATACAAAGTCAATTAGGGTGACCATATTTTACTCTTGTACATTGTCATCCTTATAAAATACTTCCACGAAATTTGTCAAACATGACAAACAACTTGATCATTACGTTGCTCTAATTAAGTGGGTAAATAAAAATATTATTTCATAATGCATCATGTATTTATTTTTTCTTAATTTACTTTTTGTTTGTGTTTACCAATTAATAAAATCAGTCTGGGATTAATGTAACATGTTGAAAAAACTAAGTTAGTATACCCTTCTCGTATACAAACTCTTCAACTTTTGACTTGATATATTATTTTACTATTAATCTTGACATAAAACCACGAGAACATAAAACGTGTAAGTAATACCTACGCAACAAATTGGTTGGTTGGTTGGTCAAAAAGTTGGTTGTTGACAATAACTACCTGAAGTAATAACAATGATAGCTTAATATAACAGATATAGTTTGAATCATCCTTAAATATTTCTTGGGTTATAGTATGATATAGGAAATTAATTTTTTCGTAGGGGAAGATAATGAAGTGCGAGTTATTTTACCTGTATAAATAATGCGAGAATTATTTATACAGGTAGTTTATATGTAGGTTCCTTATTAGTATTATAAGAGTGTTGAATTCAAATCCCAAGAGGGGAAGACGGTGTTTTCAGTGTTTTTTAACACAATTTTAACTAGCATTCAGCAATACAAATTAAGTCCTGTAAAACACTATGTTGTAACACGGAAATAACTTACTTTTTATAGGTAGCTTGTAGCCAAAAAACTACTTTACTGTAAGTACCACTCACTTCACAGCATTAACAAAATAATAAGTAGGTATTATAAAATAATTATACTCCGAGCACTTCCATGGCGGGCCCAGACTGACATGTTTTAAGTAACTACGCACTAAAAAAGCTACTGACGCGCGCGCCCATGTACAAAATATCTGATTGACACTGACTGATGACTGAACCACTGGCCACGGACTACTTAAACAACTTTATTGAAATGATGGTGCTAAAATAGCAATATTAAGTTTAACTGTTACTTACCTACTTGCAACTGTAATTTGTTGCGTTATATACCTACTTACACGTTTTATGTTCTCGTGGTTTAATGTCAAGATTAATAATAAAATAATATATCAAGTCAAAAGTTGAAGAGTTTGTATACGAGAAGGGTATACTTACTTAGTTTTTTCAACATGTTACATTAATCCCAGACTGATTTTATTAATTGGTAAACACAAACAAAAAGTAAATTAATAAAAAATAAATACATGATGCATTATGAAATAATATTTTTATTTACTAACTTAATTAGAGCAACGTAATGATCAAGTTGTTTGTCATATTTGACAAATTTCGTGGAAGTATTTTATAAGGATGACAATGTACAGCAGTAAAATATGGTCACCCTAATTGACTTTGTATGAAAGTATCAACAATCGCTTATATTTTTTGTTTGGCAGTATTTAGAGCTGTCACATACGACGATTTCTTGTCTTCGTCGCCGTCACATTCCTTTTGATAAGAATCTAGCTTTCTAGACCGTCTGCAAGCGCTGGAATGGGTGGCTCAGCCAGCCGGACATTTGTCATCTGTCATCAAAATCTTTATCGAAATAACTCTTAAACACATGCGTAAGATCTGTTTTAAACTATATGAGGTCTGTCACATATCGCGTCACATTCCTTTTAAACATAAAACTCAGTTCTAATTGCTTTAATTACTGAGTTATAAGGAAAAAACAAAGTGGCTCAGCCAGAAACGTCCGGCTGGCTGGCCACTTGTTTTTCGTGTTAACTCGAAAATTATGGCGTTTTACTTGATAAAACCACTTTAGTTGCTGTCACATATCGCGTCACATACCTTTATATACCAGCTGGATCCTCAAAACCCTCTGGGGTCTGAGATCTGGAATGCTGGAAAATGCGAAATTCTGGCTGGCTGGCCAAAGTTTTTTCGATTTTTTGAGGAAACTATAGCGTCACAAACGATGAAACCTTTACAGATCGTCGTCACAAACGATGACTTAGCCACCTAGATAAGCAGCATCGCTCTGCGAGAAAATGTCCAGACAGCCGGACGCACGCCCTACGAGTAGTTTTAAATTGCGACCATTCATATTTTTAGGGTCTAGAAATAAGGAAGTCCACTAAAAACTCTCACTCACCTATAAGAAGAAAGCTCCTTTTTCTTTCTTTATTTTACCTATAAACTTTATAAGGAAAGTCCATTTCTCTTTTTTCTCTTCCATTCAAGTAATTTTCATACTTCTAAGTCCAGAAATGAGAAAGTTCAATATTAAATTCACACCCCCTTAAGGGTTCAATTTCTAAAAATCCTTTCTTTGTAATATTGTCTTAAGTTTTCGCGATTCATACTATTAAATAAACCACTTTTTAACCGGATTTATCGACAGTCGCTCGTGACCACGGGGTCTGCAAAGACACCGAAACGTCGAGTCAAAATTTAAAATGTAAATATACGCGATAAATCCGGTTAAAAAGTGTTTTATTTAATCCTTTCTTTGTGCTCATTAAAGGAACCCCATTACCAAACTTATAGTTTTAAGATTCGGCTGTGCGCTGATAGTTAGTCAAGCTAACCTTTAAGGCTGCAAACTGGACGGAAGCGACAAAGGCGAATTCCGTGACACGATAGAAAGTATTGAGCTTGTATAAAACCACGAAAAATCGCTCGAGCGCCCGCTGGCGGCATCGAGACCGGCCCAGATTCCCCGCGTCGCTGTCGCTCTCGCTGCCGTCCAGTTTGCGGCCTTATTATACAGAGCTATTTTATATCATGTAAATACTTTGTTTCAATATAAACGTACCTGTATATATTAATTTTAGTATCGCTCCGTAGAAAAAAACAAAGATAGGGCACCACAAACTTTTTTACAAATATTCACTGTTGACGAACCCCCTACGTACGGAAGATAAATAAATACTTATGTAAATGTTGACAGCACCATCGCATTGGAAGTATTCTGTAAAGGTGGTACTATGATTTTTGTAATAAATAAATAAATTTGGTTTTTAGCCCTTAACTCAGAGATTTGGCAAGCAGTGTGAATGACTAATACCTCTAAAGAAAGAACAATAAATAGGCAAGTTTTTTAAAATTTTTGTACAATTCAAAGATTTTTTTATTTTTATGACACATCAAAATTATGCTCGTATCAAACTACGTTTTTTTTTAAGTTTTGTATTTATCCATTTGGTTTTAGAAGCCACAAATACACATAAAAGTAGTTTTATTTGGTCCGACATACATTAAACTATCGAAAACAAAAGATAGTGTTTACAAACTAAGGCGTATTCGGGCACTATTAACTGGTACCTTACAAATTCTAGGTATTTTTCAAAAATTTCAAAAAAAAAGCAAGTTTCGTCAAAGACATATATGGCTAGAAATGTTCAAAAATACCTCGTTTATCACCTCCTTTAACCTTTGCACGTAGCCACCAAACACCCTGTAGGTATATTAATTTCCTAGTCAAAAATACATACCATTTCTTTGCAAAAATCGTTGCCTTCATCATAGCCAAAGGTTATTATTTTTTTTCAATTGAAACGCTTTTAATCCGACCAGTCCATGCCCTATATGTAATGCACACTCTAAAACCATGAAAAATAGATCTTTATTTATCTTACATATACAGGGTGTCCCAGAAATGACACGTTTCTGCGACATTGGCGGTAGATGGACATACAGCCTTTAGTGACAACACTGAGTTACGCGTTATGCGTACCGTACGTCCGTATCTTCAAATAGTGTGCCTATTTGAAGATACCTTGAACCTAACCATAGATTTATTTAATATCTAAGTACTAAGATTCAAACATACACACTTTCATACAAATAAAGGTTCCAGGTGTTTTTTGTGGCAAAATAACTAAAAAAAATTAATGACAGATCCACATAATTATCTACCTCTGTCTCTCTTTATTATTTTTACACTCTCACTAATAATATACTACCCTAATAATTAGATAACTGGTTGGAGAAACTTTGCATGGTTTGTATTGATGCCATTTTGAAATTCTGCTTAAATGAGCAAACTTTTGAAAGAACTTACCAGAAAAGCTTGGTACATTTTTTTTCAGTACAACAGAAGTGAGTTGAAGGAAATCTTATCTTTAAATTTTGGTTCAGATAAACGAGAATTTTTCTTCAAAACTAAGGCTTTAAATGATAGAAACATAACTCAGGGCTATATTTCAAAAATAAAACTGATCCAAAGTTACTATTTGTAGGATCAACGCTGAAGTTAACATCCCAGTGTGTTGAATTTTTGGTATTTTTTGGATACCGATTATTTGAAATTTCATTTATTTTTCCAGAAGCTGTTATTACTTGTTCTATCTCCCGCTTATCGTTGACTTTTGGGACACCCTGTATTTAGAGTACTAGGGGAGGTCATAAGTTCGCGGAATTAGAGGATTGTCAGGTAACTCACCTAGGTAGGTACTAGTTAAGGAACTTCCTGTTACTATACGGGTCCGCCTATAATAGTCAATTATATTTTAATAGCAGATTAAGAATGATGAGCGGGCGCGAATTTGGAAAAAAAAATTAAAATATATTTTTCATAATTAAAATTAAAAAATTCTTCTCAGTGAGTAAAATTTAAAATTATTCTTCAATTTATGACTATATACAATAAGATGGAAACCTTTTTTACAACTTGCTGTGTTGTCATAAACTACAGATTAAACTTAAATTTTGATCACTTAGAAGAATTTTGAAAAATGTTCAAAAAACAATTTTTTTTTTCGAAATTACGATCCACTCATCATTCTTAACCAACAGCTAATTAAATATAATTGACTATTATGTGGCGACCCTATATATACCAAATTCCAGCCTTATAGCTTCATTAATTTTCAAGGTATTAACGTAAACAAGTCAATCGGGAAGAAATCAGTTACTAGGGCGAAAATTGAACATCGCGCCGTCATAAAGTTCCTCACCAAACAAGGAAAAACAGCCCAAACCATTTTGCAAGAGATGTTATCTGTTTACGGCTGTCTGCTCCGGGTAAAGCCATGATTTATAAGTGGCATGGTTTATTCAAGTTAAATATTCTCGATTGAAGACGACCCTCGATCTGGACTGCTGATTGACGCCACCACACCAGAAATCGCTGAAAAAGTTGAGACTTTGGCCAGGGTTTTGAGGATCCAAAAAAAAAAAAAAATTTTTATTCATCTTAGGAATTTCACAAAACACTTGATGAAGTCAGTCATCACATACTTCGGCTTTAACTAGTTGTTGATAGTTGTTAAATAAGATATTACAGTAGACCAAGAGACAAAAAAAGCCGGCGGAAAAAAACTCTTGGCACTCTTTTTCAGTCAGAATTATCAAATTAATACAAATAGGTACAGTACAAATTGACCGTGACATGAAAAAAAAAACAAACACAAGACAGCTGATTGTGAGAGCCAATGTCATGCCACAACCAAATTGCTTACATAGCAGATGCAATGAGCTATGGATGCACAATACGAACATGACAAACTGGGACCAGAGTATTTGAACAAAAATGGAATAAAATAGTCATAGTATCATTAGCAAAACGACCTGGCACCGCTAGTAGCACCCGTTCACGAGTTAACGCAAGCACCAGCCATCACCCTCCTCAACCATATTTTAGGGAAGAGGGTGACCCGATACCCGACGCTACCACTAGCCATACCGCCTGAGGGAGCATGACGTTCTTGCTGTTGTCTCGACAAGAAAATAAGTGAGTGGGACAGTCACCAGTATGTCATATAAGTATATACTGCACAGCCAAGCCGTAAACAAAATTATTAAGTAATTAGAAACTTTTAGAAATATCCTGTTGTGCTTAATCCCATGCCCTTTTATCATCTAAGTAATCTTTAGTTTTATAATAAGCTTTTCGAGATAGAGTGTTTTTAACGATTGATTTAAATTTATTGAATGGCAGGGATTGAATTGACTTCGGAATTTTGTTATATATACGTATTGACATTCCAATAAATGATTTGCTGCTTTTAGCCAGCCTTAATTTAGGAAACGCTAACTTATGGTCGTTCCTAGTCCTTACAGAGTAATTTGTATCATGATTATCTTTCCTAGTTTTAAATTTATTACTATTCTTATAAATATACATAATGTTTTCATAAATATATTGTGATGCAAGGGTCAAGATACCAATCTCTTTAAACTTTTCTCGAAGAGATTCTCTGTTTCCAAGTTTATACATTCCACGAATAGCCCTTTTCTGCAGTATAAATATCGTGTCAATATCTGCGGCATTGCCCCAAAGTAGGATGCCATAGGACATTATACTATGAAAATAACTAAAATATACCAACTTCGCTGTATTAACATCAGTCAATGAGCGAATTTTCTTTACCGCGAACGCTGCAGAACTAAGTCTACTCGCTAGTTGTGAGATATGGGCGCCCCATTGCAATTTAGAATCTAAGGTAATTCCAAGAAAAACAGAGTTATCTACTAGATTCAATCTGTTCCCATTAAGCCGCAGATCAGACTCAACTTGTTTTACATTTGGTGCAGAGAATTTTATACATTTAGTTTTTTTATCATTGAACGCTAGATTATTTATATTGAACCACTGAACAACATTTGCGAGAGCATTGTTTACATCGTCATAGTTTATTTTCTGTCTTATCATTTTAAAAATTAATGATGTGTCGTCAGCAAACAATACAATCTCATGATTATTGCCTACCATATAGGGTAGATCATTTATATAGACTAGAAACAAAAATGGGCCCAGAATTGATCCTTGAGGCACTCCCATTCTCACAACCCACCCAGCCGACCTTTTCCGGTTAACCTCAACCTTCTGAATTCTATCATTTAGATATGAATTCAAAAGTTTGAGGTCAGTGCCTTTGATGCCGTAGTGGTGGAGTTTCCTGATGAGAGTGTCATGCTGAACACAGTCAAATGCCTTAGATAGGTCACAAAATACACCTAGGGCATCCTCCGACCTCTCCCAGGCACCAGTGATTATTTCAAATAGTTCAACACCAGCATCAGTTGTTGAACGGCCCTTTGTAAATCCAAATTGTTTATTATGAAGTAAATTGTTATAGGTGAAATGGGCCAAGAGTTGATTAAGAATAATTTTTTCAAAAATTTTACTACAAGTAGGTAGAATTGAAATTGGTCTAAAATTAGTAGGGTCTGTAGTGCTACCCGACTTAAATAAAGGTATAACCTTACTATGCTTCATTAAATCAGGAAACTCCCCACTAATAATAGCTGGTATATAAAGTTATGTGACGCTATACGTGACAGCAACTTAAGTGGTTTAATCAAGTAAAAGACATTCATTCCAAACCTTGACGACCCGTATCAAAAAGGAACTGTCAAAGCGGTTAGTTAAGTTTTTTTGTAATATCTACCACATACGGATGTTCGATTTATTCAAGCAGAACTCTCGCGCACTCTCCAAAATAAAGGTTGCTTACCTTATGATGATGCTATAGGGACCGCAATTTTTTGGTTGTAAGGTTGACGTTGTTGTTTTAAGGTTGACGGGTACTAGTTTACTGGCTCTGCGGTCAACAGAGACCAGAGCTTCTAGTTGATATTTAGCTGAACCATACCAAAGATGAATGCAGTACTCCATGCGTGATGGTACTTGAGCTGTCTATAAATTAAGAAGCTGTGCAGGGTTGAAGTTTCTCAAAAACTGAAATCCAGGTTTTGAGAAAGTCTATGATTGAGCGCGTTGATTCGACCTTGCGGAATGTGTCCGATTGGGGAGAATCCAACCTGGTCAAATGCAACGCCTCCAAAACACAAGCGTGTCTATTCTCCGCACAAAAATGAGCACCTTTACTTTTACGCCCACATTCCAGAATGTATCTGTTCCCAGTTCCCATCACCGAACTTCTAGGGCTTTTGGGCGTCACTATAACGTCCGAATTAAACTTCGGACAACAAATTGAGTCTATGGCTAAAACGGCTTCCAATAAATTGGGATAAATTGGGATTCGAGATTAAAAATCATCTCGAAGGTACGGCGGTACTTCAGCCTTGAACGGCTGCTCAACTTATACACAGCCCAAGTGAGGTCGTGCATGGAGTACTGTAGTCACATTTGGGATGGTTCTACCAAATACCAGCTCGAAGAGCTTGACTCTGTTGACCGAAGAGCCCGTAAACTCATAAATAACAACCTTACAAATAAAAAATTGCAGACGCTGGAGCATCGTCGTAAGGTTGCTTGTTTGACAGTATTTTATCGGCTACATTTTGGTGAGTGTGCGAGTGCTCTTTTTGACCAAATTGAACCCACTCCTTTTTACCACCGATAGTTCCTTTGGTACGGATTGCCAAGGTGTGGAACAATCAGCCTGCGTCTGTTTTTCCTGACCACTACAGTCCTGGAACTTTTAAGTGTCGAGTGAATAGGTTTCTCGTAGATGGACGTGTAACACTATAGTCTTCATGCGCACTTTCCATCAGGTGGCATGGAAGAGAAACAATCCTATCCTTACAATATATATATTTAAAAAAAAAACAGTACCGGCGCCGTACCTTCGAGATGATTCCCAAATTTTTTGAAGCTACTTGAGCCATGGACATAATTTGTTGACCAAAATTTTAACTGGATTAACACGCCTGTATTTTAGACGCGTTGAATTTGACACCTTCCGTAAGGTCAAATCAACGAGCTCAATCATTGACTTTCTCAAACTCTGGTTTTCCCGGTTTTTTTTACAGGAAATCTTATTCGCCTGACCAGCTACTTGGAGGAAAAATTTCTCGAACTTAACTTATTTTAAAGTTCTTTACACTACTGGGCTCTTCTCGCAAAAAAGTGCTATTCCTAATGCTTTTAAGTTCTTGCATTTAAAACGCTCAATTATTCTTAAATAAATGAAAAATGTGATAAATAAAAATTACTCGACCAGGTTTCGAACCTGGGACCTCTCGTTTGCCGGACGAGTGCTCTCCCACTGAGCTACCGGGGCCTGGCGGTACGCCTCGAAATTACTTAACACGTTTTTTGTTTTTACGTTATATTGCTAACGTAGCTTCATCTTATGGTATAGCTTTGCAGCTAAGACCTGGGACAGGTTCGAATCCTGGTCGGATAATTTTTATTTATCACATTTTTCATTTATTTAAGATTTGTTCAAGTTAGAAATAATATTCATCGGTCAAATAAAATACATAATTACAAAAACTTTATATTACATCAAATATTTATTTACTTTCAATAAACTATACACTTTATTTATACCTTGTCATAAGTACCTATAGGACACATACCTTTGAACATGAGGGTATAAAGTATCTAAATAATACAAATTGATTATACAAATCAAAGGCAAGTTATGCAATAAATAATCTTAAACTAATAGATAAAATAATATCAAAAACTTAGGCCATCTTTTAGAAATATTAAATACTACGCTAAATATAAATGCAAAGAAAAATATATTGTTTGGTTTTAAGACTTAAATAGTTAATTGTTTGTTATATTATTGTTTTAAATTGCTTTCATTACACCCACATCACTTAATTAGTAAGAAAACGTGTTACAATACAGGGTACATTCAAACGAGAAATAAATAAAGTCAGATTTGTAAACTGTTACGAAATCATTGAAAAAATGGACCAAATGCATGGATACAAACAAATCAGTATGTACCATAATGTACAGTCAGTGTCAGAAACAGCAAAGAAGTATTTCAATAGGCTTAGGTAAAGATTGTAAGATTAGCAACCTTAACCTGACTGCACATAATATAGTATAGGTACTATTCTATTCTTTTTACATTTCATTTTAAACCAGCTTAAAATGTAAAACTAGACTATCACATTATCAACAATCACTAACAATTTGACTGAATTTTTATACTAGTTTTAATATTTTCATTACACTAAACAACAATTTTAGTTTTAATATCATCAGGCTATTACGAATATGACTGTTCTGCTAAAATCAAAGACCTTTTACGAATAAAAAGATGGCGCACTAGGCTCCAAAAAACGGTCCTATTATAGTATGTTATTATGTTGATACTTAAAAATGTTCAAATAGGAATTGAAAATATTTGACGCAGAATTCTCCCAGATTTATTCTAATACCAATATTTTAGAATGGCAAGATTCTAGACAAGTATATAAAGCCACACTTACCCTCTCGCTCATCTCGTTTACTCGAGATGTGGAGATTCAAAGTATTAACGACTTTGTACTGTCATAATAAGATCTAGAGTTGATTAAATAAAAAAATATAGTGCTCCGTCTTGTTACTAGTAAAATGTCTTTGGCTATAATGGCCCAAAAAAGCCCACATCCTTTTGATATAGAAATTAAATATAGAAATCCAGTATATATCATGATTTATTACTTCATATATTGCTGCTTCCTAAAAGTAATTTTAGTATTCATTCATTAATAACCTACCATAACTACGTACATTATTTGTTAAAATTGAATACAATTTTGTACTATTTCGAATGTAACAAAATAATGGCTTTTAAGTCGCAATAGTTGATTATTATTTTGCAACTTTAAAGTTATGCACGAGCAACGTGGAAAACCTTGGTAGAGGGAGACCTCTGTCCAGCTGTGGACGTCTACTGGCTGTGGATGGATGGATGAAAGTAATGCAACCACATATAAGACTCCTCGTTACCCAGGGGAGAGATTTATATAGCCCCTACAGTAGGCTCATTATAAAGAATTCTGATGATGATGAATGAATGATGAATGATGAATTTCAAGATATTTAACCATGTTTTAAACTACCCTTTCTCAATTCATTTAGCTTTCTGTAACATTAAGGTTTCTTAGGGTGTACAGTCACGCGCAATAAGATATACACACTTCGCAACTTATTCGGTTATAATATGGTTCAAATTCCAATGACAATGTATACATCTTATTAGAGGTGACTGTACTCAATGTCCATAGTCGCTGTAATAGATGCCAATAGTAATACTTTGCAACAACATAGGGTCATGTATCTATGATTTAAACTTTCTATTTTACTATTCAATAGTTTTTAATGGAATGCTATTGTAATTTTAACAAATGCGTTACATTGGTACAGTTTCTTTCTAATATTTTTAAGCTTTTTTAAGGCTAATTTCAGAAACATTTAGGGGAAAGTGGTCACCATTCGTACGCGGGGTACATTCATACGGTAAGTATAAGCGAAAAACTAAACGGCACACACACACGCCTTTGTTAGTGTGCATAGACAAACCGCTGCTGCCTTATCACGTAAATATTAGATCAGCTATGATGGCGCAGTCATCACGCCATGGATGCGCGATACATTGCTTTACATCGTATTATATACGAGTAAGCGATAGCTGTTCAATCCTTCGTTGATCGCAGATAGCATTTATTGCTATTAGTGCCAAAAACAAAATGGTAGCTAAAAAAGAAACTAATAAAATATGAAACAGATGTTTGCTTTTAAAATTTCGCAGAAAAGTACACACAAAAAGTATGAAAGTCAAGGGGATTATATGCACTTTTAGTACATCGATTGTACGATAGAGGCAACGTTAAAATACAACATCAACGTTGGAAAGCAGAGTCAAGAAATTAAAAGATTGCTCTAACGGAACCTTACGAACTATTCATTCAAAATTCACGAGTCTGCAACAAAATAGACAACCAAAATAGCAAAAACAGAAGATATTTTCAAAGGAAAATATGTGTAAATCAACAAAAATCCAGTTGATCGTAACAATATTTATGTTGTTTATGAATCCAACAATAAGTCATGGTGAATCAAGCAAAAATGAAAGTAAGTGCCTGGCAGAAACTGAGGAATGCATCCTTCATCCAATACATGGTTTCTCATTCACTGATTTGCACATGACAAAGGACAGAAATCCATGTGAGCAGATCAAGGAAATAATGTCTAAGAAAATGCTATCTTGTACATTATATGGAGAAGCAATTAATTGTGACACATGCATTTCATTTTCTTTTATAAAACAGCACAATCTTAGGAGGGCGCACAAAGCATTTCAGAGTGAGATTGAAAATCATTATTACAATCCTCACAAAATTTTGTCCCTTACTTCCATATTGCTAATAATCTTTTATAACCTATTTGTTTACTTAATTTACAAATTATATAGGGGGGAAAAGCTTTATAAAAATGGAAATACTTTGTGTTCCAACTGTGTTAGGCCTGATAATATCACTTATTCACTGGATAATGTTTTTATCTTATATTCCCTCTAAACTTTGAATTTAAATCATGTCCAGGGCCAACAAATATAGCGTATTCAAGAATGGAAGGAGGCGGTTCCACAAGTACAATGGCAGAGCATCCCAAAAAATGTTTTGACAAGAAGCACAGCAAAGAATTTAGGTGCAAGTGTGCTAAGTACTGCGGCTGCAGGTGCTACATGTTACTTCTTTAAGAAAATATAATTTTATCAGATACCCAAAATAATATTATTTTTGTACTCATTTACTCTTTAATAAAAAAAAAAGGCGAGGGGGAATATGTGGCGAACCTTATTATCTTGACCGAGTGGTAACATACCAAATTAATAATAAATGTTAAACTGATAGCAACCTTAATGTCTATTTGACAATGCCATATATATATTTTTGCTTGCATACGCGGTCACATTAACTTGACGCATCGCTGGAATGCGAGGCCCCGCCCGCTTCCCCCCGCATTCCCTTAGCTCGCCCGGCAATCGTCAGTACGGTTAGCATCTCTGTTACCGATACACGCGTCGATATTTTGATTGGTTTTGACTGTTTGGACGTTTTGGAAGTTTGGACTGTTTTTGTTAATTTTGGACTATTTTTGTTACTACAAATTTTTGAACATGGGGAAAACTATACACAGTGAAGCGAGAAATCTTGTGTTGAAAGTGCTGCAGTTTTTCGAGAATGAGAAGAAAAATAGACGCTTTTGCATACCTGTAGATCAGGTTGATAAACGAACCTGTGCAGCAACTGGAATATCAAGAAGTACTCTTACTCGTATAAAAAGGGAGGCCAAAAAGGCATGTATACCACCGTCGGGTTCTTCGCCCGACGCTAGTCCAAGCACTAGCACGGCTCCAAGTACTAGTACGGTCCCAAATACTAGCACCGTTCCAAGTACTGACCTTTGTCCCAGTCCACGTACTACAGATAATCCAATGAGGGAAATAAAGTTATCCACACCGGGTAAAAAGCGTAAACAATCAGCGAAAAAAATTGTCGTGGATGATTTTGATATTTGCGCAATACGCAATATCATTAACAGCTTTTATACTGTAAAAAAGGAAGTACCCACGCTTAAAAAAATCTTGGCAGCTGTTAAGAGAGATCTTAATTTTCAAGGTGGAAGAACTTTCCTTAGAAATATTTTAATAAATCAGTTGGGTTATAAGTTTAAAAAATGTAAAAGTGCGCGTTCGGTGCTAATTCAAAAAGCCGATATAGCCGCATGGAGAGAACGCTACCTGCGCCGAATGAAAGAGAACAATGATCTCGGCGCAGGTAAAAAACCAGTTATTTACCTGGATGAAACGTGGATCCATTCCCATTATACCGTCAGCAAATGCTGGCAAAACAGCACAGATAGCAGCGTCAATAAAAATTTTAACCCGGGTCAACGGTGGATTCTCGTGCATGCTGGAGGAGAAAACGGATTTATCCCAGATGCAGATTTATTATACAAATGCAAAAGTACTACTGGCGATTACCACCATGAAATGAATACCGACAATTTTTTGAAATGGCTTAATGAAAAGCTGATACCAAACTTGCCCCCAAATAGTATAGTCGTCATTGACAACGCGCCTTACCACTCAACGCAGTCGGTGAAGGCGCCCACGAGTGTAACGTTAAAAGGAGACATGCAACAGTGGCTGCGTGACAACAATATTCCGTTTGACGAAAAAATGAGAAAAAGAGAACTCTACCATATTATAAAAAAAGCAAAGCCGCCGAAGCAATACATTGTCGATGATTTGATGAAACGACATGGCCATGAAATTGTACGGTTGCCACCTTACCATTGTGACCTCAACCCTATTGAATATATCTGGAATTTGGTCAAACAAAGGGTGGCATACAAAAACGTAGATCAACAAGAAAGAAAAATTGAAAATCTTACCAGAGATGCAATAAACTCAATCACAGCATCAGACTGGAAAAAAGAAGTTAACCATGTCGAGAGACTACAACAGGTCAGTTCGTAAATAGATTATAAATCTAAAGTATGTATGTATGTATTTATGTTTGTATTGTGATGTTAAATAAAAAGATATAAGTATTTTTGGAGGTACATATTAGTAATCTAGTATATTAGTAGTATTAGTATAGTAGTATTAGTAAAAAAAATAAAATTAGTAATCCACTAAATTGATACAATTATTTTGTGGTAAATTTAAAACACTATTTTATTTACTTTCAGGAATACTGGGAAAAAGATGGCCTGGTTGACGACGTACTGCAGCAACTAGTAATCGATCTTGGAGGAGAGGAGTCATCCGACAGCGAGATCGAAAGTGAAGAAGAAGACAGTTTACTCGTAGACCATGATATTGTACCAATTATTTATAGTGAAGATGAATTTTGAATAAATATTTATCCATCAACATGAAATTGTTTTAAATTATATTGTATAAAAAAATACATGATGCAACATATTGCAAGATTAACAAATAAAACCAATGCTCCAAAATCTAAAATGTAGTTTTTATTTAGCTGCATGCTTTTTTTTCGCACCGTACCTGACCGCCAAAATGACGTCATCAAAGCCATGCGTCAAGTTAATGTGACCGCGTTATAGTGCTAATTAATAAAGTTTTGTTGGGAGATAATCTAAACCATCTCTTCCCATAAGTCTTTTCCTTGGAAGAAGAGGCACGCTTAAATGACTATTGTTAGCTACCGAATTGATTAATGTTTTTAGTCTGTACTACCATGTACCTAAATACCTAATGCAATATTATTCAATATACCTATCAATATTTACCCATTTAACATTATTCAAACTGTAATTCTAAGCTCACTCTGTACAGGGGACGCGCGGGGTAGGTACTTGAGACATCGGGGAGGGGAAACCCAAAAATTAAAATACTATATGTCTATCTTTCATAATACTGTTCCCAAGCACGACGCGCGCTCCCTACTCTCAACTTTTGCTTGCACCGTAATTTTGGAACAAATATAACAATAGTTTGGACTTTGGCCTTTTTCTTCTACTCTGCAGCACCAGCGCGATCCTCAACAGTTGGTATTCGAGCCAGATATATGTTTACCACTCGGCCAGCGAAGATAATGATGAATACCCGCAGCACTGCAAGTAAAATGATGGAAGAAAAGAAGCCACAGACAATTAGTCTACCAACCGTCAGTAGAACAAATGAAACGCAATACCACACGCCTATAACTGAGAAACGTGATGAAACTAAAGTGTTGCAGTCTTGTACCAGCAGTGTTGTGAAATCGGAACATTTGGTTTCTAAGCCGCCTTCACAAACCTCATTGATTTCTGCCAACAAGCCAAATAAACCTTCATCATCGTCATCTATAAGGTGCCAGAAAAAGAAGCTGGAACTAGAAGCGGCCAAGCAGAAGGCTCGTATTCAAATGGAGCTCATAGATAAACAGTTAGCCGCGGATCTCGCGGAACTTGATGAATACAGTCCACCATCTGAGATATCGGAGCCAAACGATCGCAGTGATATTGAGAAGTGGGTCGAGCGAAGCCAACAGGAGCTGGAGCTGCAGCAAGCCACCATGGTTAGAAATGATAAAGGCAAGCCGCGACCGTCGGATGAGACCGACACTGATGGACCAGTTCAGCAGCTGGCTAGCGCGCTGACTCAATTAATCACCACATCTACAAAACAACAGAATACTCACCTGCTTAGCCGCCTTAGTACGCCGAGAGATTTACCTGTTTTTACCGGCAACCCAAAAGACTAGCTTCAGTTTCAACAGGCGTACAGTATTCCACTGAAGTTTGTACGTTCTCATACTAATTGCTGTAAAATGCATTATGGGCTAACAATAGTACAAATTCGGAAACCTGCCTACGAATACGCGAAAGCGTTGAATTTAAAATATCCAGCGAAATGGGACGAAAATCAAATAGCTGGCTTAGAGTGGATGCGTAAATATAGGGAACGAAACGCCAACCTCAGTCTGCGAAAGCCAGAAAATACTAGCGCTGCTCGAGCATTCGCGTTTAACAAGAAAGCAGTCCAAGAGTTCTATAACAATTTGGCTGAAGTGTTAAAGCGACATAATTTTACTTCCGACAGGATATTTAACTTTGACGAGTCTGGCGTGTCTACTGTTTTGGAAACTACTAAAGTTTTGGCTCCTAAATCACAGAAACAAGTCGAACAAATCGTGTCAGCGGAAAGAGGAGAATTGATAACATTTGGTGCCATTATTTCTGCCAGAGGAAACACTATCCCTCCGCTATTTATATTTCCACGGGTGCACTACAAAGACCATTTTCTTGAAGGTGCGCCTGAAGGAAGTCTTGGAGCTGCTAATAGAAGTGGCTGGATAAATGCTGACATATTTGTTTTAGTATTAAAACACATTCAAAAACACACACTGAGCTCTAATGAGTATCCGATTTTACTGCTCTGTGATAATCACGAAAGCCACATCAGCTAACAGGCTATAACATATACTCGAGATAATGACATCATTTTAGTGTCTTTTCCACCACACACAAGTCATCGGTTGCAACCTTTAGACGTGGGAGTGTTTGGACCATTCAAGGCAAAGTTGAAAATAGCATTCAATAAATAATTGGCATATGTCGAATCCTGGCAAAACAATCAACATTTATAATATTCCGAAACTGGTAAAGCTTGCATATTTCAAATCTTTTACCGCAAATAATATTATAAGTGGATTTGAATAACCAGATATATGGCCGTTCAATGAAATGGCATTCAGTAATGAAGATTTCGCTCCCATTGATGTTTATGCTGCAAATAATTCGTTAGATAAGCTATCTATTCCGGAAACAAGTAATGTCGCTCTGGAACCACAACCTTCTCTGAAACCACAATGAGTCAAGTATTCGTGAGCAGTCGCCTTCTTTGCTCCAAAATCCTCAAGACATTGTTACCGGAACTGGCGAACCTTCCATCTCTGCGGCTGAGCCACAATCTGAACTAAGTTCTAATCTTCCCATAACACCAGACGTCCTCAGACCTTATCTTAAAGCCATTCGAAACAAAAAAAAAAACAATAAAGGAAGAAAACGAGATACACCTGAAAAAACTGAACTAGAAGAGAGACATAGACAGAAAGAATTGAAAAAAATAGAACAGGAAAGGAAAGCCTGAGCTAGAGGAGTGAAACGTAGTTTGAAGGAACTTGGTTCAAGACAAAAGAAAAAGAAAGCTAAGACAATAGAAAGCGCTGAAGAATCAGAGGATTCTGAAGTATCGCAATTTAGCTTGCGGGAGAGTTCAACATCTCCAGTTGATTAAGAAATGGAAGAAGAGACTGATGATCGTAGTTTCAATGATCATTCAAATGTGACACCAGAACAAATCAAAGATAATTGTTATGTTTTGGTAAAGTTTGAAAAAAAGACTTCTGTTGTTTATTACGTCGGAAAAGTTCTCAGCCATTATTCGGCTACAGGGATGAAAGTTTCTTATCTTCGGAAGAAATCGGGATTATCATGGTCATTCTTTTACCCTACTGTAGAAAACATTCACACTCTGTATATCAGCGATGTTGCCATGGTCCTCCCTGATCCTCAAGCACGGACGGGCTCTACAGCTAGAATGGCTTAACTTTTTACTTTTGCAGTTAATTTAAATAATTATAATGTACAATAAGTTCCAAATTAAGTACCAAATTTAAGTTTAAATTGTCAAAGACTGTATAACGATATCATACAAAATGATTGTAAATATCTCATTTAGACTAATTGTAAAGCTAATAATTATCAGTAAGTAAACTTATGATTTAATTTTTTGTTATTTTTCTAAAGAATGATTTATCGACTGTGAGTCAATAACATATTTTTGAGTTATGTCCTTAATAAATAAATATTTTTATAATAATATAGGTAAATTTAACGACTTTAATTGGCTTTTTAATTACCCTGTATGAATCTACCCCATGGCGTACGACCTACAAATATCTTAACCCAGAAAAATGGCTATAACCCTTAACTTTTTGCCACAATTGTATCGGACTTTTTTGTTACAAACTGCAATATATTTGTTACACTTAGGGTCTGTTTCACAATGTATGGATAAAGTACCAAATAGCTATGTAGCACATAAATTATTTGGAAGATAAAAGTTCCGAATAAGAAACTTCGCGTTTCACAATCATATTTTATCCGGCACACAAAGTTCAAAAAAGTTCAGCTATACTTTACTAGGTGGCTCTAGTTTTTTAACGAAATTTCATACGTTCCAAATCTGTCAGAAAAAACCGCGAAATAAAAGTATTTCTACTTGACGGCAGATAACGCAACCTTTTTTCGCGGCATAAAAATCACCTAGGCAACAAATAACAATCTGAAATTTTGGACACAAATAATTGTAAAACAAACAATTTGTAAAAAATTATTATGAATGAAATTATCTGCGTGGTAAGTTAATTTTATTTGGATTGTCAATATAATTCCTTTATAAAAGTATAGAAAACTAAATTTTACATCGAGACACAAATGGAGGATTTAATTTTTTTTTATATCTACGCGTGTACATACTTCACAGAAGTCAGCGACGAACTGACGCCAGAGTCTCTAGCGTGGAATAGCTTGCACTAAAGGCTGTGACGTCAGGACAACCCAAATTGAAGCTGTGCAACTTTGCTTACAGCAGCTCTACTATGTATCTGCTTTGTGGCCTGAACCGTGTCCTAAAGTCCATTTCGTCCAATGTCTCCATATAGTTAGTTCTATGCTGAAATACAGGATTCCTGCGCGGTGTGATCAAAATATTCATCGAACTCATTTTAAATAGTTTCAAAAACGTCCATCATATTATTAAAACACAACGTTTTCTTGTCTTACATCTGGCAAACACAAATCTCTTCCATAGATTATAAACTTATGTTTCAGATAAATTGTGCTATTTGCCACTTCATCCGACTTATAACTTATGATGGACTTTATGTGACAAATAGCGTTATATGACAGTCGTGAAACGCAACAATAGTGTTTATCCTACCAATAAGTAATAAATAGCTTATTTGGAAGTTATGTAGAACTTATCCGTACATTGTGAAACAGACCATTAGGAACACAAACAAGATAAATGCGACAAATAATCATAAAGTAAGAAAATAAAATCTGAAAAGAGTACGAATGGTGACCACTTTCCCCCGTAGTATATACTTTTTTAAGAAATTGGCAGAAAAGAAAAATAGTATATAAAATGTCACTTTTGACTAATTTATACTTCTAGAGTCAATTGCATCAAGAATTGTTTTTTGTAGTGAAACAATATCTATTAATTTTCTTGTCTTTAGAGAAAGCTCCTGATTTTATATCTAACAAATATATATAGGCTATTTATGTAAATCAGGTAATTATTTCACTTTATTCCAAATTTAGTTTTGACATTTTTGCATCCTCATTGAAAAATGTTCTCATTGTTCAATGAGGATGCAAAATATACAAAAGTATTTAAATCATTTGAATTAAATATTAACCGCCTGTGACTTCGCTCGTGTAAAATGTGTAATATAATCTATATCCTATGATAGTTCGTCGAACAAGCTAAGTTTCGTTATTTTGTTTGTACAGTATTTTTTGTGTGATAGAATGACAAACATCCATACATTCTCACATACTGTAACATTCGTTATTATTATTAGAATCTAGGGAGTTAGTTTATTGTATCTGCGTTTTTAAGGTTTACGCATACTTTGTCAGGTCACATCGCAACGCAAAAATCCGCGTGCGAGCCCCTCGTACATTTTATATGAACTATCGCATACTATGCCGGGGCGGGGCGGGCCACATTTCATATAAAATGTATGAGAATGATTATTGCACTGTGATGCACCACAGCATTGTGTGCTCATACCTTTAAAGTTTGGTTTCGTTCGTTCCTTACCTACCTTAAATTCCTTAATTTGTCTCTATTATAGCTAATTCATCGTCTTCGCCAGAAGTGTTCGTTTTGGCATCAAATTGTGCTAAATTCGCTTCCGAAGAACCATTACTGGACCCATGAGATCTAGGACTCGCGCTGGTCTTCCTCACATATAAAACATTCGAGTCATTCTTACTGTGATCACCCACATAAGGTATACCGTAGGCACTTCCGTCGGAAATCCTATTGAGTTTATGTATTTGTTCTCTAAGTTCGCAAACTTGACTATAAAGCTTTTTATTTTCTCGTAGTATTGCTATGTTCTCTGTTTCGAGAAGTTCACGCTTACTCCACTGGACTGTATTCTCAGATTTGAGCCTTTCAACTTCCATTTTTAATTCAGCAGTTCTTTCTTCTAGTACTTGTTTGGCAGCAATCTCATCTTGCAACTCATTTTGCAGCCTCTCGACTTCGCTGTGGCTAGAATCCGAGGATCCTAACGTACGATCGCAGTGTGCTGCCTCTATTTTTGTGTTGAGCAACTCTGCTGTTAAGGTCTCTATTTTCGCGAGAAGGAATGCTTTTTGTTCCTTCTCTGTTTGGAGGTTTTTGCATGTCTCTTCTAACTTCAATCGCAGCTCGCTTAATTTGTTCGTCAGGACGTTATCGACGTTTGAGAAGTTGTGCGAATCTAGAGATGCACGTTGTCGCAGCGATGGCTGCTCGCCTGGTGAGACGTAGCCCACATTTTTTCTCCTCAGCTCAACATTGTCCTCAGAGTTTAAATTGCTAGAAACTATTCTGCTTTCGCCAATAGTTAGTAATTTTTCGTTGTCTTCTTTGACGTCGTTCAGTTGCTGTTCTAAATTGGCTTTTTCAGTCTTGACAGTAGAAAGTTCCTTAGTAATAGCGTCAAATTTGTTTTTAAGTTGTTTGACTTCGTCGCGGGCGCAGTTGCGCTCAGTGCGAACTTTGCTCCACTTTTCTCGCCAGTTGGCTGTGCAGTCTGACCACCAGCGCATGGTTTTCTCCATCTGCGTGGCCCTGGCCCTCGCTTCATCGAGTTCCCTCAGGTAGACGGCCTCCTTGGCCTCCCAGTCTGTGTTGGTGTAGCGAAGTGATGCGCCGTCGTGGTCGCGACTCCTGCGATGACTGCCGCCGTGCGAACTTTGCGCCATTTTTCATTTGTCTTTGGTTTCTGGAAATCATAGAAATCTTAAATTAATGACACGTTTATATTACTGCGATGGAAAAGGAACAATGAACAGTGCGTGTTTATGATGTATGCCACTTTTGTCTGTGTTTTTGTCTGTGAAAACTCCTAATAGACAAGATAGGAAGTAAAATTTTCCCGAATTCCTTGATGAAAATAATTATTTATAATACATATTTTCTTTTGAGGTGCTTTTATAATCACGACAATGTCCTGTCCGCCGCCATGCCCTAAGCCAGTGAAGCCTTCCTGTGGGGGACATCGAAAATCTCATGACGAACCAGCCTGCCGAGTGAAGCCCGTCATGAAGGGTCTGCATTGGGCGCAGACGCAACGGATCGTAGGCCAAGCATTAGCGCTATCCTTATTGGGTGGTATCTGCGTGTACACGTTTCTTGGAAGAGCACGGAAGAAGAAGTACAAGGAATACTATGAGTAAGTTTTTTATTTAATATTTACATAATCATCGAAGGTTAAACCAACGCCAACTTTATTTTCAAGTCCTTTAAAAATTAATGCTGTATTGTTTAAAATTACTTCGTAAATAACCATTTTTTAGTAAAGGATAAAAATGGTTATGGTGGGTTATCCCTAAGAGGGTTATCCCTAAGACATATACCATCGCGAACTTTTTTGTTGAACTTTTTAAGGTGGACAATATTGTAGTACTCACATCATTTTGGTCTATCTTATAGGGTTCAGCCAGCGTTTGCAATATAAGCGCTAAAGAACATGCTTATTTACGACATCACATTAGAAACATCTAATATCAGTGTTTCTCTACTATATTATTCATATATTATACATAATAACCTTCCTTAAGAATCAGTCTATCCATTAAAAAAAACGGCATCAAAATCCGTTGCGTAATTTTAAAGATCTAAGTATACATAGGGACAGATACCTACGGGTCCAATTGATAACCTCCTTTTTAAAAGTCGGTTAATTAGAACGCATTTATTCAGCGGGCGTGTCATTTCATTTGAAATTTGAAAATGGAATTCATTTTTGGCAACTGATGTCATATTTTAAATAAAATGTGCCTTTTTATAAATGCAAACGCTATTTTGACCAGGTTCGATTCCCGGTTATGTAAAATTAATAGTAGATATTCATTTCTTAATTTTAACTAAGTCCGTAAATATCGATTCATGGCGATGGAATGTCTGACACTGAATTGCGCATCGCTCCGTGTAGACGGCCAATACACTTCGACCGCGACACTCGATCTCAGAACTAGTGTCGACACTAAAAATTGCTCACCGTGTGGACGCGTTTGACACTTGTGTCGACACTAGTGTCGGTGTCAGTGTCACCGTGTATCGGTACCTTTATACAACTGGCTAAAGAAAGCAACAAAACAAAATTATTCTGTTAATTTAATTTCATTAACTGATTTTTATAAAAAGCCGTAAATGTAATTTCAGATATACAAGGTGTTTTTGATATCCCATAACTTTGAGGTTTTGTTCCTTACTAAAAAACTATTCTTTTTGCCAAACAATATGTGGTTCTATCTTGATGATATCTTTGGTAGTGGGATTGGAAGATATCTTGGAAAGTGCATACTTTCCAAGATATCATCCATCTTAAATAATGAGTTCAAAAATTATCACCCTTGTAAAATTTCTTCAACATTCATTCAATAGACGCGTGTCTCGGAAACCATACAATAAACAAAAAAAAATTTAAACATTGAGAAATGTTGCATACAATGTACAACGCAAAACGTTTTGAAGTGTACCTGTGCATAGCGATAAAAAAGGTATAGAAAATGCCACGTTGTCATACTTCGCATAAAGGTGTTTTACATAATATGTTTTGACTTAATTGAATTATTTTGTATTAAAAATAAAAACAAAAAAAAATTGAAAAATTACTACCTACATGTTATCTGATTCTATCACGTCCCCGCCCGCCCAAGGGGGAACGGTGGGGAATGTCGGGATGATCCGGCAGAAGGCTGAACCGACCCACTAAAAACCTCCAGATGTACCTCCCCCGCCAAAATTGGAGCCCACGATATCGCCAGTGGCATTGCCCGCGAGCCCCGGCGGATTGAGCCTGAGCCGTGCTCGTAGGAAATGGCCACGTAGGAAATGGCCGCGTTAGGAAATGGCCCAGTACACGCGGCCATTTCCCTACTCATAGCCTGTATAGCCGCAGTAGGTCCCCTAACCCACCACGGCTGGCTATCGGGAGGGAGAAGGCGTTTCCTTCTCTGTCCCACCCTTCGCCCAGCCTAACCTAAATTAAAACCTACCCTAACCTAAAACCTACCTAAAGCCTAACCTAAAACGTAACCTAAAACATAACCTAAAACCTAACCTAAGACCTAACCTAAGACCTAACCTAAGACCTAACCTAAAACCTGTCCTAAACGACGTACCTAACTTAACCTAAAACCTAACGTATCCAAAAACTTAACCTAAACCAATACGACGGCCAAGCAATCCAAGACCGCCGACCCCAGAGCATCCAGTGCACGACCAGAGCTAATCACAGAGGTACCGAGAGGACCCACCCCGAGAAGGCGCAGCTGCCGCCCAATGCGGCCAGACTCAGCGCGCCACCGCCCTAAGAGTGATTTCGCTGAGCTGTTTTATTCTCAATTTAAAACTAGAATACTCATCAACTCACATGATTCTACACATTGTATATAACTGTATATTGACTGTCTTTTTCTTAGTTGGTCTTTTTTACATTCAAGTATACAAGATTTCAGGTGTTTTGGGCCAAGTTGAAGGTGTTATGTAAAGGTGTAATTATGACATTAAGTCTAGATGTACTGAATCCAATAAAAAATCATCTAAGTACTTATGTATTTTTGGATTTAATTGTTTTTTCCTGGAAAAGTGTAAATTAAGCTTCCATGTTAGACTGGGAGCAAAAAAAACAATAGAATGTGCCAGCTGCTTCTCTTCCCGGGCAAACTGTAAAAATCAGTTGAGGAACGGAGGTTTTATTGACGTTTTTGTGGGTGATCACTGCAAGTTTCTGTCTATCATTATAATACCTCAAATTTGACATCAGATAGCTTCTGGTGGTCTGCCTACCCCATAAGGGATACAGGCGTGACATTATGTATGTAAGTGCAATTTATCACTGTTTATGAAATGTATATGGGACCACCCCTGCATTGAATTTCATTTCAAAGTTTAATAGGGTTCTTTGGAAGCCACTTAAACTACCAATATACGAGGTATAGTTAGCCTATTATGCAGTAAAGATATATTATATGGAAAATATCTTCAAAGATGCTACAGTAAGACTACTGTATTTTGTCTTCCCAGAGTAAAAATATTATTTAATTCTCATACATTCTAAGAGAAATTCTATTTTCCTGTTCATACATTACTTGTCATGTATTACAATAGGAATAAGGCATATTTAATTAATGACTTTTCACTTTAAAATTGTGATCTTTTGATATAATTGTTATAATATCTATATAATTATTTCATATTTGAGCATAAAATTTCGTTTCATATTTGGAAAATTTACAGCAATACAGTTTACCTTGTAGTAATAGAATAAAGAAGGCTATTTAAAAATTTTATGTAAACTTTCAGGGAAACTGGATGGTAGGGCCAATATAGAGAAAACATATGTCAGAGGTAAACCTACTGTGAACGGACTGATCCTAAATCGATACTTAGGTTACAGACCTTAAGTTTTGGGATTAGGAGGAAGTTTAGTGCAGACGGGCATTAGGTCCCTATTTACTTTTAAGCTTAAGCTTTTGGATAGTATAAGGTCTGGAAAAGCAACAAATATGAAATTACTGGAAGGAGAAATTACTAGTCGTGGTATCATCCAAGAAGTAAAGTTGCTGAAACTATTAGTCACATCTACTGCTTTTTAGACTAATCCTCAATTATAAGTTGCTACATTATCTGTATGGAAAGTACTAGGTATGTTCCATTAGAAGCGAAAATATAAAATGCTTACAATAAAGTTTGCTAGATTTATGTTACAACATAAACCCCTCAACCATTGCAATAAACTATTTGATATATTAGTAAAATCTTAAGGATTAATTGAAATTAACAGTTGTTTATTTACTATTTTAATTAATGAAAACATATGCAGAACTATAAACTTTTTTCGTGTAAAGTAGCTCGGGTAATTTTTAAAAAGTATGTTTTATTTATCCACTTTTGGAATATTCCTACATTTCTCTGTTATCAATATTTTTTTCAGTTTATTTTCTTTAGAAATGGGTTAAATTTCAGTTTAATTTGCTTTTTAACGACCTGTGTGAAAGACGAAACCGCAATTATTTTATAAATACTTACTGTTGAGATGAAATTTTTACAGTAGTTTAAAAAAATAATTCAACACCTTGAATTATTGACCGTGTTTTTTAAAGTAGCACAACACAACAATACATAAAGCTTTTACAAGGAAGCAATCACTTAGTTTTTGTGACTAACATCATGATTGGTTGGGTGGGTGGGATTGGGACACTGACCTCTATATTTACCACTGGACTGGCGGCTGTCAAAGTGCTTTTGTGCCCGTTTGATAATCGCCATTTTGGCGCTGTCGGACGTAGCGAGCAGTAGCGAGTGTCCGTGGTACTAAAACTAGTCGCTTACACATATGTCACATGTCCTCATTCTTGATAACTTTTATATAATGCTTATAACAATAACAACATAAAATTCGAATTAATATTTAAAAAATATAAAATCACTTAACAATAAGCAAGCACTTCTCTGGCGGCCACTTGCAATATACGTCAAAATTTGTTCTGCGGACACTCGCTACTCGCTAGTGGCGCTTCAAATAGGCACAAAAAAATAGCTGTCAAACTTACGGAACAGCCAGTCCAGTGGTAAATATAGAGGTCAGTGGATTGGGAAGAAGCAAACACGACTGACAGCTGGCACTTGGCAGACACTGAAATGTCAATTTGACTATACTCTGCAGTAAACTGACAGATCGAAATGTCAGATAGAAAAGAAATGATACCAGGGCCCTATTTCATAAAACTCATATCGACTGACAATTGTATGTCGACAATTCATTGTAAAATTACAAAAATGCGTTTCATAAAACCCTGACAATTCATCCAAAATTGTCACATAATGCGTTTCATAAAACAATTGTAGCGACAGGCGGTCTACTGACAAATGTCATACAAATCGCTATGAATTGTCGTTTATGAAACGCCTGTCATGTGTAATATTACCTACCAAGAATTGTAGAATTGTCCTGACAATCCGACAGGTAAGCGAGGACCTGTAGACGACTCACAATTGCAAAAAACGAAAAAAAATGATAATAATTGATGCAAAATAATGATAATGGTGGCCATTGTACACGAAATTGAATTCAATGGGCATTTAGGAAACTTTGTAAACCTATTAATAAAGAACTACATTAAGTAGCAGAACCATTTATGCATTTTCTTGAGGAGAAGTATAGTTTTGATTGGTGGGTGACCCTATAATTTGGATTTAAATAAGTATTAAGGAAGTGTGTATGTGAAATAGAGATATAGAATTTAATGATTCATAAATTGTGATGGATGGAAGGATGACGATGAGTAGGTACCTACATGCATGAGAGACGTCGCTTTAAATTGACATGCGTTTCGAAATTGTCAATACCCTTTTCTAGTTACGTTTCGTTATCAACAAAGGTGAGTGAAATGAGGTATAAATGGATTTTAAGTTTTTTTCATCTAGTAACACTTTAAACCCTGAAAATTGTCGTGACAATTTTTATGAAACGCTTTTTACTGACACTTGTATGTCACCTGTAGAACAATTTTCAGGGTTTAAAGTGTTACTAGATGTAAAACGCTAGTTTAAAGTGTTAAAGATGTATAACGAAACGCTACTAGAAAAGGGTATTTACAATTTTGAAACGCATTTCAATTTAAAGCGACGTCTCTCATGCATGTAGGTACCTACTCATCGTCATCCTTCCATCCATCACAATTTGTGAATCATTAAATTCTATATCTATATTTCACATACTTATTTAAATCCAAATTAAAGGGTCACCAATCAAAGTTACATTTCTTCTCAACAAAATGCATAAATGATTCTGCTACTTAATGTAGTTTTCATTAATATAGGTACAAAGTTTGCTAAATGCCCATTGAATTCAATTTCGTGTACAATGGCCACCATTATCATTATTTTGCATCAATTATTATCATTTTTCTTCGTTTTTTGCAATTGTAAGTCGTCGACAGGTCCTCGCTTGCCTGTCGGATTGTCAGGACAATTCTACAATTCTTGGTAATTTTACACATGACAGGCGTTTCATAAACGACAATTCATAGCGATTTGTATGACATTTGTCAGTAGACCGTCTGTCGCTACATTTTTTTTATGAAACGCATTATGTGACAATTTTGGATGAATTGTCAGGGTTTTATGAAACGCATTTTTGTAATTTTACGTGTTTCCAACAGTGAAAACAGCCGTCTTCACTGTTGGAAACACGTTGTAAACTAGAAAGGTCACCTTGGTTTGATGTTTTGTTTCCAACAGTGTAGTTGGGCTTTAAGTATTGGTTTGTGCTGTATACACCACGAACAGTTTTGAATGGAACTTGCTCCTATAGTGCAATAATGTTACGTGTTGCTTAGACGATACAAGACATTTATTGCTTAAATTTTATGGTATACCACAGGCAAGAAAATGGCGTCGTCTAAATGGGCCTTTAAATGTAGAGGTAATGGGAATACCAGAAGTAAAAAACGAAAATTTGCTTGGCCTTGTTATGAGAATTAGTAATCGGACGATGACTGAAACTGTAATTTCTAAAAGTAATGCAACACCTCTTGCATGCAAATGTAACGGGAATTCGTTTATTCTTTATGTCATAATTGTTGATCATTGTATCATAGAAATCTTGTTTATCATGTCATGTCATGAAAGAACCGTAATAGGCCTGCGGATCGGGTTAGTTAAGACATATCGCCAGGTGATATTTTGATTTTTGGAGAATCGAGTTTCTCCAAAAAGTTTTGTTTTTAAACTTATTTTTTTCCTTTCTAGAAATTGTTTCACATTTCATTTCTAGTCGCTACTCCTTTTATTTAGCGAGTGTCTGTCGTCCAATTATGGGGTCTAGCCTTGTCTTCCAGTATGAGTTATTCAATAGCTGGATTTTAGTCACGGTTTGTAATTGACCTTGCGGTCTGCTGAAATCGGTCAGATCTTAGGAACCAGTAGGTACTTGGCAACTTTTGCCACAAACGAATGACTCGACCAGTGTTAAGACGTATTTTTATCACAAGTACTTACTTACTTAATATTGAAATTCCTCGATATTATGACGGTTTAGTAATGTAATACTATAAAGCTATTAAATAAAACACTTTTTACCCGGATTTATCGCGTATATTTACATTTTAAATTTTGACTCGACGTTTCGGTGTCTTTGCAGACCCCGTGGTCACGAGCGACTGAGGTGTCAAGCGTCGGATTGATAGATTGAAAAAGTTATACATCATCATCTCCATCTGTTTTCTCATGTATAACTTTTTCAATGTAAAATTTCAAATTTTACATTGAAAAAAAGAGTCAAAATTTAAAATGTAAATATACGCGATAAATCCGGTTAAAAAGTGTTTTATTTAATAGTATGAATCGCTAAAACTTAAGACAATATTACTATAAAGCTATATTACATTACCTGCCTGCCTGTCCTTAGCTCAGATGGATTTTACGATGATCCCCTATTATTCACGTAGCGAAATCTAGCGACGCGTCATAGAACGACGACGACACGACGAAATTCCTGCATCGCGCTATTAAAGTTTATATAGCGACTAGCAATATATCTAGCACTCTATCGAAAGACTGGTGGTGCAGGGTCATGTAGAGGGAAAAAGATCTAGAGGCCGGTCACCCACTCGATGGACAGACCCTATCAAATCGTCCACTCAGACCACCATGATGGAATGCTCTCGTAATGCAGCAAATCAGAAAAAATGGAGAGACATTGCTAGAAAAACTGTTCAAGCCGAAATAATTGACTAGACATGTACGCGTGCCGTCAACCTTATACGCCATCAGAGCAACCACGACCACTCTGCCAAGAGTGTACGACTGAGAAGAAGAAGAAGCAATATATACAACATATATACTTCAACCGTCGGGCCGTGCGCCGCGGCCTGCCCTTCCTTTTCTTGGAGTAGGAACAAAACATCCGATCCTAAATTCTTCATTATCATCAACTGTTTCCGACCGACGAAGGGATTTGTTCTGAATCACTTATGTATTTTTTTACAAACTTTTTTCATAAAATAGTTTATTTTATTTAATTCCAGAACAGCTGAACTAGAAGATTGGGCGGATGAAATGGCCAGAAAAGGACTCTTTCAAGCAATTCCATCAACTTCTCTGAAAGATTTTCAGTTCTGCCGTGCCCAGTCGTAGTGAATTACAAGTTTACTTATTTAACATTGGACACTAATAATAAACAACTTATACACATACCTACTTGGATTTTGTAACCTACCAACTTTTTAACAATAGTTAAAGAATATACCCTTTAGTGGAGCAAAGAGCCTTACGTACCTACAGAAGGATGCAGATCAAGTGTTCCAACCTGTCAAATTTCCTCAACCAATTTTTAACTTAATGTCGAGGGCATAGAGTTCAGATCCAATCACAATTTTTGTAAAGGTTGATCTGCGGACTTCTGTACCTACATAATGCTACCACTATGCCTAACATCCATTTCTTTGCATCATGTTTGAAGTAGGTACCTACTATTGAAGCAATTAAATCATGAGCCACCATATAAACTCATTTTGGCCAACCATCTAAATGCTAGTAGGTCGAAATTAGCTTAGTGACGAACTCGTCAATCATTTCATTAGACACTGATACTTACCTACTGAGTACAGAATTTGTACAGTGGTTACCTTAAATACCTATCCTAAGTGCATAGGTACGCGATAGACCTTACAAGTTTGACAGTTTCAAACGAATTATCAGCAAAATGGGTCATTATTCAGTTGGTTCGATAGTATATAAATCCATCCTTTCACATACCTTCTATCAAAATGCCAAATTTCATCCAGATTCATGCTTCCGGTGTTTAGAAACTAACATCCATACAGACTTTGTGATTCTGTCTTTCAATATTTGCATTATATTTTCATAGTAGGTATGAAATAATTTCTTAAATACCCAGGGTTTGATTTCTTAAATACCCAGGGTTTGATTTCTTAAATAGCCAGGGTTTGTTATTGATAGAATATGTCCACATATAAAAGAGAATACTTTTTTCAGTTTATTAAATAAAGTTGGGTTTTTTTGCAATTACTCTCATGAATAGGAATTTGTCTACACAAATTCATTTATGTCTTTAGATAGGAAAGGTTATAGTAGATTCGTATAGGTGACTGGTGGTTCATTTTCGAAATTCCAGGACAAGATAGTTTGAGATCATACATGAAGAGAAAAAAATAATATTAATTATTTACTGATTGAACTTAACCGAAAGTTAAAGTATTCATTACGCAACGCATGGTTACATAAGCGTAATGCAATAGCTACTTAGCGGGTGGTGGTGAGCATGTGGCGGGAACACTGCTGTGTGCGTGTTGACTGAGACAGCGTGTCGGGAAAAGTGTAGTAAGGTCTCTTTATTTATTCATAGGAATGTCTGATGAAAAATTAAATACTTACCTACTTTTATTACATAATTATGATCAGAATCAAGTCCAGAGCAGGTACTGCATACCGGTATGAATTTCTGTACGTTTTTTTTCTGTATGACGTCATACCATTAAATTAGGTGTATTTAAAAATAACAGTACAGGAATTTATACTGAATTTGTGTACCTTTTTTGTTATTGTAGCATAACAGATTTTTTTTCAGTTAACTGAAATTTTCCGGTATTAATATTTAAAAAATATTTTTAAATAATGTAGTGGATACTTTAGAATGTTCAACAGTTCAGTTGAAGTGAAGCCTATGGAGCGTAGGGAGGGACATATGCTGACCTATACATTTCGGTACAGAAATTAAATAGGTTAAAATATTTCTGTACTAAAAACATCTACAGAAATCAACCCGTTATACATTATTTGGGTACAGATAGAATTAAGTCAGATTTTAATAACTTGTACAGACAGGTATTGTGTTTGATGAGGCACTACACTAATCAGGGTACTGAAATTTTACTGGTACTATTTAAAAAATGTATACCGATATGCAGTCTTTGGTTCAGAGTGCCTTCAGTACCTATCTAAAATTTGTCACCAGTTACCCTTTATAGTTGCATTATAAACTAGCTGGTGTTGAAGAAAATGTTCTTATCCTGTATGAAAATAGGAAAAATAAAACCAAAGTTAAATTAAATTAATGATTTATTTTTATACAATGTTGACATAAGATTAACTACTCTAGAATGATGTTGTTTAACATGACTGGAATAAACCTTTTTTACGCATTTCTTCAAATTCCTTTTCCGCGTCATAAGTTCTGTAAAAAAATATTAGGTTATTTTCATAATTTTCGAAACGTGCATAATTCATCATTGTCTCTTGCTACAAGTATGAAAGTTTTTATCTATACTTTGCTGCAAACAACTAGAACAGCAGTGCGAGCACAGATAGATTCGATAAAGTTCTGTGCTCGCACTGCAGAATCATCAATAGACAACTTTAGCATTTTTAGGAATATACTATGCATTAAATTGAAGCACTACCTTTTTACACATAGAAATAGAGTATTTATTACTTTTTGAGGGATGTGGGACTATATGAGCAGACTATCGACTCATCACACTGCAACCTAAAAGATCTATTATGCGAGTCCACATGTACAGCTCAAAAAGTGATAGACAAACTCACTGGTAATACAAAAATATTAATTCTCTTACTTATACATCAAAAGACTGAAAAAAACATTTCATTTTACTAATCACATTTACTCTGATACTGATTGTAAGTATATAGCTACCATTGCTATAAATATCTCGAATGTAAATGATGATGAAACACAGGACTTTATGTGAGGCAGAAACTAGGGGGCCTGTGAGGCGACAGCTTTATTATATTAAATGGAATCAAAAGAAGTACCAATCTAAAAACCTAGTTGGTACTTACTTACTATTTGAATAAGTTAAAAGTGTCGATAAGTAAATAAAAAGTGTAAGTATATAACTTTTGACAGACTTCCATAAATATTTTAAAGCTTAAATTACTAAATGTGAATATGACTTATGCCCGTCTGCACTAAACTTTGATCCTAAGTTTATAGGTACCAAGTTAAATCTGTATTCTGACGTGAGAATTTAATGTCATTTATCATGTCTGATTTCACACAATGAATTTTTTTTAACAAGTGTATCGGCATAACTTTTCGAACGGCCTTACCTTAAGTTATGACACCGATTTCCCATGTCATAACTTAACGCAAAAAAACTTATGATGGCGTTCGAAAAGTTATTCCAATACACTATCTAAACAAAGAAGATGTTTATTCTATTAATATTTTACCAACTGTGTTTTAAAAAAAATAAAACAGTTCCCACAATACTTTATTTATAGTATTCTCATTACTTTTCGATCGTGTCAAATCAGCCATCAGATAGGACAAATGACATTAAATTCTTGTTGCATGTCAGAATATAGATTTAAATATCAACTTAGGATCAAAGTTTAGTGCAGAAAGGCCTTAGTGTTTTCATGTAATCATGTAAGCCCCACAGAAAGATTATAAAGAGAAAGAAAAGTTATAAAGAGCACACAACAGAACCAGCTAGTATTGAAAATGTAGTTTTCCTAACTGACCAAGCTAAGAAAAAAAAGCTACTTAAACATGTAAAAAGACAGTCTTAAATAATTTTGTCCCTGTTTATGATCACACTGCAGGGCTATGAGTTTCTCCCTGGGTGAGGAGATAGTTTAGGCTTTCCCTATCACAGTAGACAGTCCAAATAAGGCAATTACCTGTAGAACTCCGCATAA